>JAMWET010000831.1:0-17500 GCA_024036415.1 Prochilodus magdalenae | reverse complement strand
AGCCTGTGCGGCAGGAATGGATCCCAGGATACATCGAAGATCTGAAACGGGAGGAAAATGCTTCTGTTTAGACAGGCCACCAAATCAGACACTACACCAACACCCAATTAACACTCATCATCAAAAGAACAGCTGCACAAATAGCTGCACCCAGAGGGAATCAACCAGCAGGACTGAAACTTGGTGGGTAGGTTTGGCGTTGTGAGACATGCGAGTAATTCATGTTTAAAGCTCGGTCACGCATGTGATGTAGGACGGGCTTTATCTCTGTACCTGACTGACTCAACAGCTGCGACTGCGGACATTTGGCAAGCAGTGATGTCCTCCATGAACACAGACCAGTACACCAACAGCCCCTAACACCACATTAACATCACCAAAGACTGCAGTGGTGTCGTGCCAGACTGTCATGGAGTGACTCAGAATGGCAGCGGGTCATCTTCAGTGATGACTCCAGCTTGTGTCTTGGTGGAGACGACCAATCAATCTGTGTGTGGAGACACCGTGGTCAACACCAAGATGAACAGTTTACATGTCCAAAAGGCCTAGTGTTACTCCACCTCCACACCAACCACTCAATCTGCAGGAGCTGTGTAAGATTATTCAAGGTTCATGGAATGGATTATCACAGGACACCATTAGGAACCTCTACAACAACACGAGAGACGTCTGGCATGTTGACAAAGAACGACTTTCTAAGGAACTGTCCCTCACTGTGACTTCAGTAACAGTTGAGCTCCTGCATGAACAGCCTACAGAAGGTGTCATAATGACACTCTTTATAAAACATCCCCCGTCATTGTTCTACAGAGTGCTGTCAGTGCCATATGCCTACAGCCTGAGGAACAGAGAGACACATGGAGAGAAAAATCCTGAAAGTCAGAAAATAGAGGAAAAAGTAAGAAAGGGAGAGAGAGCGAGAGAGCGAGAGAGCGAGAGAGCGAGAGAGCGAGAGAGAGAGAGAGAGATAGAGACACACAAATAGAGATAAAGAGAGTGCAGATGCCTCAAGGCCATGCCGGCTGCCTATCACCAAAAGAGGAATATTACATAATAATAAACAGCACCGTGAAAAAGTCAGAGACCACCCTTTCTTTTATTTCACTGTCCAATTAAATGTTTCAGAGTCAGGAATGAAGAACAGAAAGCATAAAATACCAGTCAAACAAATAAACGCGGCTACTCATAGAAGCTTTTCGATGAGTGTTAAAAACAAGTCTGGTTTATTTCGTACGTATGTTTCCTCTTGTGCTGAGTTTTAATAACTCATCATTTTATATTAACTTTTTATGGATGCTTGAGATTTTTTTTTATTTGCATATATGGTTATGTCTGAATATGTTTTGACACAAAACTTACTCTACAGTCGTGCAAATGATGTTCCACTTTTTCTTCTTCTCTCAGTGAGGAATATCTTAAACTGCTACACATCCTTTCTGACCCATCAGTGAATGGTCTACTCACAGTGGAAGGGTGGACAAAAGCACATATGAATGTATTCAGATCTGAGGCAAAAGTGGAGCTCGATGTTCTCCTCCCTCTCTCAAAGATGAAAGCTGTAAGTGCTGTTTATCTGATGGGGACAGCTTTGGTGGTCTAGAAGGTGGTTGTTAGGGAGTCCCATTTTCTCAGAGCAAATACAGTATCTTATATCGAAATGCCATACTGCATATTACAGTAGTATGTACTGCATACTGTATTACCCTGTGTGTAGTATACAGTACAGTCACAAGATCAGTTACCTCACATTTACCTTAGAGCTGTTAGTACTGTATTCACTGTTTAGAGCTAGCTGCTGCTATCGCTGCTCAGTTCACCTGAGATATGGTTAGCCTAGCTGTTAGCTACCCTCAGCTATTTCACTCTAAAACAGACCCTCTAAAAAGAGTTCATCATTTATTAATCTTCAGACCCGAATATTTTACCTTTCTGAGGTTCAGTTTGATGAAAACATGCCCCACTACAATCACTACACCCACATTTACCTCAGAGCTGTTATTACTGTATCCACTGTTTAGAGCTAGCTGCTGCTAACGCTGCTTAGTTCACCTGAACTACTATTAGCCTAGCTGTTAGCTACCATCAGCTATTTCACTCTAAAACAGACCCTCTAAAGAGAGTTCATCATTTATTAATCTTCAGACCCGAATATTTTACCTTTCTGAGGTTCAGTTTGATGAAAACATGCCCCACTACAATCACTGTGCCCACATTTACCTCAGAGCTGTTATTACTGTATCCACTGTTTAGAGCTAGCTGCTGCTATCGCTGCTCAGTTCACCTGAGATATGGTTAGCCTAGCTGTTAGCTACCCTCAGCTATTTCACTCTAAAACAGACCCTCTAAAAAGAGTTCATCATTTATTAATCTTCAGACCTGTATATTTTAACTTTCTGAGGCTCATTCTGATGAAAACACACCCCAGTACAATCACTACACCCACATTTACCTTAGAGCTGGTATTACTGTATCCACTGTTTAGAGCTAGCTGCTGCTAACGCTGCTCAGTTCACCTGAAATACAATTAGCCTAGCTGTTAGCTACTCTCGGCTATTTCACTCTAAAACAGATCCTCTAAAGAGGGTTTATCTTTTATTAATCTTCAGACCTGTATATTTTAACTTTCTGAGGTTCAGTTTGATGAAAACATGCCCCACTACAATCACTACACCCACATTTACCTCAAAGCTGTTATTACTGTATCCACTGTTTAGAGCTAGCTGCTGCTAACGCTGCTCAGCTCACCTGAAATACAATTAGCCTAGCTGTTAGCTACCCTCGACTATTTCACTCTAAAACTGATCCTTTAAAGCGAGTTTATTTTTTATTAAACTTTATTAAACTTTCTGAGACTGATGAAAACATACCCCACTATAATCACTACACCCACATTTATACACGGAGCTGCGTTTTTGCTCCCCAGTGTTACCCGCTGCCATTTTCTCTGGCTGAAGCAGGCCATGATCTGGTGAGGGTGCACCATTAGGTACATCATGAAGATAGATCTAGAAAACCTGACTGGAGTAGAACACCATCCTGGTATCTTCAGTGGTCTACACACTTTCAATCTGGTAGCATACGTCATATTAAATACTACTTTAGGAAGATTTTCAAATGCAGCCCTTACAACACTGCACTAGCCGCTGGATTGTGCATCAGTGTCACGGTCATGTTGCTTCAGGCAACTTGTCAAAACTCTCTGAGGACTGCCTGGTGTTCCTTTCCTGGTGTGGTCCTCATGAGAACCAGTTCCATCATAGACTTTAATGGTTTCTGTGATTGAACTGATAGACTGTTGCTTCTCTTTACTCTTTATCTTTGAGTGGTTCTTGCGATAATATGAATTAAACAAGAAGTCTAATGGGCCTATCCACTGTATAGAACTGTATAGACCAACTGTGGTCTCAAACAGGAAGGCATGTAATTCCACAAATTGTTTTGTCAGTGAGTCCTCTGTGCTCTCCGGTGAGCACTACAAGCCAGACGACTTTGCCTGGACAGGTCAGACAGTCAGGATTAAAGATGGAGCTAAGGCTGTCTTTAGGAGCCAAATCCAGGCTTGACAAATGTGAGCTTTTACAATTCCTTATGGTGATGAATTATTTTCCTCCACGGTAGTAATGCACTTCATGGGAAACACTGATACAAACTCCTCTCTTCATTATCAAGATTCAAAGTAAATGGAGCCAACACGTTTTTTATCCTTCTTGTAGATAATAAACTTTTAAAAATAAAACTGACTTGTTAAAATCAGCTGAGAAATGTTTTCTATTTGTTTACAGGCTGGTCTATGATGGGCTTACTGACATATTGCAGTTGCGTACTGAAGCGGTCAATGTGGCGTCTAAGTACATGTGTCTGTGAGTGCTTGTGTGAATGTTAGTCCTTGTTAAAGGGAGCCATAACTTCAGAAAGCCCTCTGAGAACAGGATATATTGGTTGCAAGATTTTTTTCTGACACTGAAAAATTTATAACATGTACTTAACGCCCATATTGACAAAAGGGTGGCCTCTGACTTTTGCACAGTACTGTACACAGTCGAGTCACATTATTATGACCATGTCCTTGGTCATCAGCACATAGTGTGTGAAGAAAGGCACGATTTTCGTGGTATTCTTTGGCCCCACTCATACATGTGGAAGGAACTATCAACCGATTTGGGTATGAATCCATCCCTGCAGATCACAAACATCCATACATGCTTGTTGTCTTGGGGCGGATGGGATCTTCCGGCATGACGTTATTTCATGTAAGACGACTAGAAATGTCTGATATTGGTTGGAAGAGCATGACCAAGATTCCAGGAACTACCCTGGCCTCCTAATTGCCCAGACCTGAACCCAGTAGAGCATTTGCGAGACAACCTTGATCGTCGTGTTCGCTCTGTGGATCCTTCTTTACACACCCTCCAGCATCTGTGGGGTGCACTGCAGTGAGTATGGCTCCAGATACCTGTGACAACCAACTAGGACCTTATCAAGTCACTCCCAGCTCATCTAGCTGCTGTCTGTACTGCACACAGTGGTTACTCTGGTGGTCATAATATTGTGACTCAGCTGTATGTTTGTATATCTGTCTGTATAGTAAGTTGAACGGTAATGTGTGCAATGTTTATATGTTTCCTCATTCCAGCTACTGAAGCTCAGAGTAAGCTTTCATGCATGCAACAAAAAAATTACATTGCTTATCTTCAGTTCTTCAGCACTGAACTTCCCTGCTGGCTCTACCGGTGTTTCTGTTAATCAGCAATGCCGGAGGAACCAACTGGATAACAGAGAAAAGCTGACCATTACAGCCTTACCCTGTCAGAATGTCCTGTGGCGGTAGCCAAGACTCTGCCTTTCTTCCAGTCCCACACACACACAGTATTTTTGGCATCGAGACCAACGGACACCAGTCGCTGGGAGAGAGGAGAGACAAACCAGGAACTCAGTCAAGACAGTAGACTCCTCACAACTTTTACTTTTTATTTTTAATTCATATATTAATCTCAATTTGCTGCATCTTTACATCTGGGTTAGGTATAATTTCAACAAGCTTCTTTTTATGGACTTGAAACACACTTACAATAGAATCCAGTGGGCAGGTGCTGAGGTCTGAGTCAGTTAAAGGAGCAGTGTGTAACCTCTAGTGGTGAGGCTGGGAGTTGCAACTGAACTGGAAAACTGTGGGTGAACTGAGCAACTGGTGTGGGGGGTGGGTGCGGGGTACAACTGCTGGAGTGGTCTTGAATGGGGTGTGGTGAGCACTGACTGGCTTGTCCTGGGGACTGGTGCATGACTGACTGGAGGGGGTGGGTGGGGGTATGTGATAACTGGTGCAGGCAACTGGGGGGGCCTGGAGGGGGGTGGCTGAAAACTGGACTGATGGGATGGTGGGGGTCCAACAAGGTGCCGGGGGTGAACTGGGACTGGGTGAAAACTGGACTGGAACTGGTGCTGGGTGTGACTGAGCTGGTTGACCTGCGACTGTAACTGGGGGGGAACTGGTTGTTACTGGGGGGGGGCTGGTGGATGTGGGACAAATCTTTTCTATCTGACTAGATGGGGGGCTGGGGCTCTATGGGTGCCTGGGTGCCTGGGGCTATCGGTGTGTCTGGTGTGGTGCTGGGGGGGGGGTGGGGACTAAAGTGCTGGAACTTTGGGGTTGGGCATATAACTGCTGGACTTGGGGACTCTGCTACTTTGCTGGGACTGGGGGGGGGTGGGGGTGCTGGACTTGGGGGGGGGGGGGGGGTACTCTGCTGACTAACTGGGATGGGGGAAACGGGCGGGTGGGAGCTGTGGTTTGGTGGGGAGCGTGTACTGGACAACTGGGAAATGCTGCTGGACTGGGAACTGGGACTGTAACTGGGGGGGGGACTGGAAGCTTGTACTAACTGGGGTGTGACTGCTGGGGGCCTGGACTCTGAGGGTGGTGGGGTGGGTGCGACTGGGCCGTGTAAAACTAACTGGTGAAACTTGGTGAAACTGGGGGCGTGACCTAACAAACTGGGAACTGCAACTGGAGTAGTCTGTGACTACTGGGGACTGAGCTGTAGGAGGAAGTTGCTGAGGCGTCTGACTGGGGGGTGTGGGGAACTGTTGTGGGGGGCTGGCTGGGAACTGAGGGCTAGGGGGGGGGGGGGGGCTGATACTCAACTGAGAGAGGGGGGGTGGGGTGGGTGGGCAGTTGGATAGTGAGGGACTGCTGGAACGTGGACCTAGTGACTTGGCGGGGCTAGTGGTGTGGGGGGGGTGGACTCTGGAACTGAGAAAAGGGTATTGGCAACGCTGGTGAGGTGGGTGAACTGTGGGGGACCTGCCGTGGGTGGGCCTGCTGACCTGTACTGGGGACTAACTGTGGGGGCTGCTGCTGTGATACTGGGGGGGGTGACTAGAACTGGGGTGTACGGGGGACTGGTGGGTGTCCTGGGTGGACTCGGAAGAGGCTGTGAGTGTACTTGCTCGGGGAACTGGGTGCAACTTTGTGTGGGGGACTGCACTGGGGGTGAAAACTGAGGGGGGTGGTGGGGGCTGGGACTGGTGGAACTTGTGTAACTAAACGTGGATTCTGGTGGTGGGACAGGTGGGACTGGGGGTGGGGGGGAGGGGGCTGACTGACACTGGCTGGGCCTGTGGGACTGTGGGTTGAGGATTGGAGTGGAAACTGCAAGAACTCGCTGCAGCTGACGGAACTGGGAACTGTGGTGTGGTGGTGGGGGGGGGATGTTGTGGGGGGTCTGGGTAACTGGAAAGTGTCTGCCAGACGCACTGACTACCTTGAATGGGGGTGTGGGGTGGACTACTGCGGGGGCTTGTGAGCTGACTAGGACTTGGGGGCTGGTGCTGGGTGAACTAAATGGAAAGTTGTGGGACTGTGTGGACTCGGGGTGCTGGAACAGGCTTGTGCTGTCCTGTTCGCAAACATTGTTAACAGGTACATTTACCAGCTCCTGGATCGAATTTTCCCATTTCCCACTAAAAGAAGTGTTATAATAACCTACAGCAGGATTGAAACAGGAAAATTCCAACAAGAAGCCGGTGAATAAAAAGTTGAATGCCAGCACCAGAATGTAACTGCTTCACAATTTTTTAACAAGGCGCTGTCGAATATAAAGCTGATATATAAAGCTGATAAGAAGTAATAATCTGAATAATATTCTAACTTGAGTTTTATTAATGGAGCTACCAGTAAAGACATGCTATGGTTGTGTGGTTCGTATGTTCAATGGGAAAATGGTGGGAAAGCATGGCCACTGGAAGACGCCCCGTACTATGTAGATTTGAGAGGCTGATTCTATGTTAATGAAAACACAATGATTGGCAGTTATAGTAATTACACCCTAGTGGTATAAAAAATATTAAGCTAATAGACCCCCCCCCCTCCTAAATCTTACACGCTGGTCCTTTAATCACGTCAACAGCACTTTAGCACAGTGAAATTGGTACCAATTGGTACAAGATTTGCACAGTTGGACTATCACAACTGTAGTTTTAGATTTGGATCATATAGCCATATATCTCAAATGTTTATTTATTGAATTTGATAACAGCCTAATTAAAAATGAGTTTAAAGTCAACAGATTTTCTGTTCTTGTTCAAGTACAGGGACATAGACCTGGAATTATCCCTGTTTGGTAATCAACAGTACAACACAGACGCATAACTCAGAGATTAGGCTAAATCAAGCTGTAGCATTTCTTTAACTGATATTCATTAGCTGGTGGGTTAAAATGCACCAATATTTAGTCCTTTTTAATTACTTGAGACAAAGAACAACATCCAATCATCTCTCACCTGCCCATCAGCGTCAAAAGCCAAACAAGCCACGCCGTGTGTGTGGACATCTCTCAGGATGGATACGGTGGTCAGTGTATAAGAGTCCCACACACAGATATACGGATCCTTCCCAACCTGACCAGTGGCCACTTGAATCTTATCAGGGTGTAGAGCGAGGCTGCAACACAAGAAGACAAAGTCATTTTAATGCAAGCAGAGATTTCAGTCATTATCAGGGCACGATTAACATTCAACGTTTTCGGAATGGACCGTCAGTGACCACCTGTAGGTCCACCTGGTGAATGTCCAGTTAAATACTGTGGCCCATCTGTTGCGCAGTTTGTGTTCACCATTTACTCCAGCTGCGTCTGATACACTCATACCAGCAGCACAGCATCTTAATATGTAGGTGCAACTGCTCTGCTGAAAACGCTCCAAATAACAGCTTGTTAACAGAAGTCCTGCGGTCAGAAACTGACCAGTAATGAATGGGGTATTTGGTGGTAGACAAATCACACAGATTAATGTCTAATGTCTGTAATTGTTCACCTCTAAAGTAGGGAGATCGAGACTACGTGATTTAAAAATAGTATGTTCTTGATTACATGGCGTAGAGAGGAGTTTCGCTGGAGTTACTTTTGTGGGCATCATGTAGTGAAACAGCAGTATCTCCCTACAGCACATGGACTTGTAGTTAGCACTGTAGTCAGGCCCGCCTTTCTCCAGTCTAGAGCCATGAGTAGTTCAGCAGAAGTCTACAGGAGGTTGAGCCTGAGTCAAGGCCAATACGACAGCGTCGTGGGGTGTAAGAAAACACTGAAATATAGAATACCGCAGAATAGCGTTTAGTGTCTGACGGTAAACACAATATCATATCGATCCTGACTACCAATACACCACAGTCAAAGCTTTGTGACAGACAGTGGGTCATTCAGTGCTGGCTTTTAACTCCTGACTGCTACAGTGCTCACCATAAGGCTCTTAGCCTATACTCCAACCCAACTAGTAACGAATAGGCGCACTGCTAAAATTAGCATTAGCAAACCTACACTGTAAAAAGGTCAATGTGGTGGGGTGGTCGCGAGTGGTCGATGCAATGACACTGCCACAAGAAATTCCCCTCCAGCTGAGCCCAGCAACAAGTTACAAAAAGAAAAGAACATAAAACGGCTAATAGGTTCCCACCTGCAACACTTTCCCCTGGTACCAGTACTGGTGTGGGTGCTAGGATGCTATCATGTGCACCTTGCTGCACTTTAGGCCTACCTCTTCCCTCATGCCTCTTTTATACCCCCTTAGCCCCTCCCACAACTTGGAGCATACCAACTATGGGGTTACCTGAAAGAGGTATGGGACTGAATGTCAGTTTTTTTTACCATATACCTGGCCATTGCCCTTCTCTCAGTTAAAACCACATTTAACACATGAGCTCACATGATGATTATGTACACATCCAGATTTTACATTTAGATTTTATACAAAGCTAGCTTTATGGACCCTGTCAACCAACTGTCACCCAGGTGTAGGAGTCATTAGATGTAACTAGTGAGGTGTCTGGCGCTTTGACATTATCACAGGCTACTTAAAACAGTAACTCTAATTTGTTACAAGCAATTAAATATGTTGGAAAAAATTATAAGTCATTTTTGAGCTTGGACCTACAGACACTTTTTACACTCTGTGCATACGGTCTAGTGTTTCATTTTGCTATTCCCCACACATGTAGTGATTACACAGCGCATACTCTAATCCTTTACAATTCTCCCTCACATAAAGAGAGAAAGCGTAATTCACTCACACACACACACACACACACACACACACACACATGTATATATATATGTGGCAAAAATTGATTAACATTGTGTGTGTGTGTGTGTGTGTGTGTGTGTATGTGTTTGTGTGTGTGAGTGTGTATGTATATGTGTGTGTGAGTATGTGTGTGTGTGTGTGAGTGTGTATGTATATGTGTGTGTGAGTGTGTGTATGCGTGTGTTTGTGTGTGAGTGTGTGAATATATATATATATATATATATATATATATATATATATATATATATATATATATATATAGAGAGAGAGAGAGAGAGAGAGAGAGAGAGAGAGATAATAATTATAGACAATAATAATATACATTTGTACATGTGAATTTTTAAATAATTCCTTTCCTGTAAAGCTTTTAGTATCATTAAAATGCTTTGTAGAGTTATGCGTCGATCGAGACCATTTGTATTATTTAAAAAAAGAATATAGATTACTCAATTCATTCATAAACGACAAAATTTGAAATACAAATGTGAACCGGATAATGAGTGTATGGCAGCATAGTGCCAATAGAAAGAAAGAAAGAAAGAAAGAAAGAAAGAAAGAAAGAAAGAAAACAACTCTCTCACAATAGATTTAATTATGGAATTAGCCTTCAACCACACACAGGGTGATAAAACGTAATGGGAGAGAAAGGGAAGCGGAGGAACCAGGCGCAGCAGGCCCACAGAGAGGGAGGAAAACAATGGAGCTGTTATCAATGCAGGGAGCCACAGCAGGATAATTTCAGCAGATAGAAGAGCAGCCTCTCCATCTTCCCTGACAGCGCCATGTATTACGGCTTTTCATCACGGTGGGTCTCTGAGGAGGGGGAGTGGAGCTCTACCAGCCTCCACTCGGCAAAAAGCTCCACCACACTGTGAAGACTCGCAGATCAAGGACATCACTAGGCCAAAGCGTACCTAAAGAGATGTGCAGCACTACAGGTGCATGAAAAAGCATATTCTGTGACTATTACTGGGAATTTCTGGTCCTGAAGCTGATTTACCTGGCAAATGCATTAGCTAGGATTCAACATACAGCCAGGAAGACCGTGTGGTCAGCGCTTTGCCAGAATGCATTTTATAGTGGGGGAGGGGTTCAGATACTTTATGGAGCGTAACACACCCAATTTTTTAAAAGTCATAACTTCATGTCAATCTGATACACAATATTCTCCAATATAAGCGGGATATATATATTTAAGGCATTTCAATATTGCACAGATATGCGTTCCAGGTCTTTCCTAACTTAATGTTAAGCCAGCTGGCTAAAAAAATAAGGTGGTAGTACCTTCAGGCTCCTGCAGATGGCACTGTATGAGGATGATGGGGCTATAAATACCTCTGGGGGGTGTGAGATGGGATCCATAGATTGAGAAGAAGCAGTACAGTGCAGTGAATGTTTCATTCCATGTGTGAAAAATGGCTCCAAAGCAGATGTTAATGATGGCTAAAAGGAGTGACTGCATTTGGATGTGCCAAAGTCCATTTCTACATGCTATGACAATAACATCATTTAAATAAATGATCTAAGATCAAGAATGAATATAAATAAAATGTATAAAATAAAAAAAAAATAAAAAAAGTTGATTCCAGCAATCATACAAAAATATATAATAACTGTAATTATTAAAAGCAATAATAATAATCATCATCACAATGTCTTATTGTCTTGGACCAGATACGTATGTCTTGAGCTTTTCTTGTTCTTCTAGAACAGAGAACTTATTCTCTTCTTAATCTATCCCATCGCACACTAGAATATTCAAATGTTTATTGAGAAATGGTCATATTCAACAGCTGCAGCCCTAAATTTGAAATGAAACCTCTCACATGCTTAGTGCAGTTTCTCTCCCAGTGTGATTCATGCCTGGATATACAGATAAAAGACTGTGGGATACGGAAAAGCCATGAACCATGTTTACTATTTATATACGACTGGTCAGAAAATTTCTGTAAATTTTAATGATAAAAATAATTATTAATAAATAACACGACTTAAATAACAAACAAAAATCAACTAAAAACAAAAGGGAATTGTTGATATAGAAATTCAGTTAGTTTAGTATACTGTCCTTCTTTTATGTGGATTTGTACTTTCCTGCATCATTTCCACACAGCAGCTGCTGTTTACACTGTGTGGGAATGTCACGATGAAGGGACCAACAGAAGTGACCCAAAACTGCTTGGAAAGACGCCTGGTTCCATTGACAAACATTAGAATTAAATGAGGTTTTTGCCCTCTCCTATAAAGTTACAATTTGTTATAAGCTATGAAAGAATTTTAAACAATTATAATTAATTTGCTTGTAACAAATTAGTCATTTTGTTTTTAGCTTGGACCTCAAAAACACTTTTTATAGTCATATAATATTTACAGTGTGCATACTGTCTAATTCTCCCTCAGATAAAGAGAGAAAGCACACACACACACACACACACACACACACACACACACACATATACATACACACACACACACACACACACATATACATACACACACACACACACACACATATACATACACACACACACACATATATATACATACACACACACACACATATATACATACACACACATATATACACACACATATATACACACACACACACACATATATATACATATACACACACACACACACACATATATATATATACATACACACACACACATATATACATACACACACACGCACATATATATACATACACACACACACACACACACACACATATATACATACACACACACACACACACACACACACACACACACATATACATACACACACACACACATATATACATACACACACATATACATACACACACACACACACACATATATACATACACACACACCGACTTGACTACATACACCACCACACACACACACACAACAACACATACACACACCCATTACATACACACATTCACACACAACCATATATATATAATCACACCACATTATACATACACACACACCCACACTCCCACATATATACATACCACATCATAACAGCCAACCCGCCCTAAAATACACCGCACACATACACATACACATACACACACAGACACAGACACACACACGCACAGACACACACATGCACGCACACACACACAGAGTGCCAGACATGTCACAGAGTGACTCGGAAAGGCAGCAGGTCATCTTCAGTGACGAGTCCTGCTTTTGTCTTGGTGGAGACGACCAACTAATCCATGTATGGAGGCACCAGAGGAGCAGGAAAAACTGCAATGTCAGTTTTTTCCAACATTGTGCCGAGCGAGTTCAAACTCAGTTCAGGGAATTATTTATGGCAGAACGGTTTGAGTTATTTAGATGCTCTAAGGCAATCAGTTTCCTCAAACCAGCCAGGTTTTTTCCCCCAAAGGAGCGACGAACTGGCTCTGGAAAGACCAGACACGGAAGCCCATCTCCATCAAATAGAGGAGGAAAAAATCATGTCAAAATTTAGACTTATTATTTCAAAATCTGCATATATATGTACATACAGAATCAGCTAAAATGCTTTATGGAAATGTATAAATTCATTTATTTTCACCTAGCAAGTCAAAAACCTTGACAGAAGTTTCCAAACTTTTTCCTCTACTATCCGACAGATGAGAGTTTGTCTCGGGTCATAAATCTGGAGTTAGTCTACGGTGTGAGTGGAAGAAAGCCCTGGCACTTCCTCTGGGCTTAGACAGAATATACTCCAGCTGGGCGGCTAGAAAGATCCTCAGCCTTGTCATCTATTCACCACTCTCAGCTGGGGGCACAGGATGGCTGTCTGGAGAATCCATGAAGCGGGGATCAAAGCCGGAGGACTGGGGAATGAGCAGTGCGTGCGTGTGTTTGATAGTGAGCTTGTCGAGATCAAAGTTGTAGCGTGAAACCCGAGAGCTACAGCTCTAAATGGAAGAGATCATCACGGGACGCATGTGTCAATACAGCAGTAAGCGCATGTAAGACAACGGCTTCAGCGTGTACTAACCTCGGCGTAAGGTGAGGAAGCAGAGCTCTGCTAATCCACTTTGCCTAGTGTTTAAACACAAGCAGCGCCCAGAAAAGACAGTCAGTGGACATCCTAATGAATTCATCAATTCAGCTAAATCAACTTCTGTAGTTTTTGTAGATATAAGCTCATTTATAATATTCATTTAATATTCATACAAGCCAAAACAAACACTGCTTTAAATGGATGGTGTTGGTTCTCTTAGAGACTCTACAGGCTTACACTCACCAGTACAGCTGGGGAGTCTGAAACAGTACATATCCTGATGTACCACACACACTCCTGATGTACCACACACACTCCTGAAGTACCACACACACTCCTGATGTACCACACACACTCCTGATGTACCACATACAGTCCTGATATACCACATACAGTCCTGATATACCACACACACTCCTGATATACCACACACACTCCTGATACACCACACACACTCCTGATATACCACATACACACTCCTGATATACCACATACACACTCCTGATATACCACATACACACTCCTGATATACCACATACACACTCCTGATATACCACATACACTCCTGATATACCACATACACTCCTGATATACCACACACACACTCCTGATATACCACAACAATCACTCTTCCTGATATACCACACATCCTGGATACACACTCCTGATATACCACACACACACTCCTGATATACCACATACACTCCTGATATACCACATACACACTCCTGATATACCACATACACACTCCTGATATACCACACACACACTCCTGATATACCACATACACTCCTGATATACCACACACACACTCCTGATATACCACATACACACTCCTGATATACCACATACACTCCTGATATACCACACACACACTCCTGATATACCACACACACACTCCTGATATACCACACACACACTCCTGATATACTACACACACACTCCTAATATACCACACATACACTTCTGATATACCACATACACTCCTGATATACCACACATAAACTCCTAATATACCACACACACACTCCTGATATACCACACACACACTCCTGATATACACCACACACACACACTCCCTGATATACTACCACACACCTCCTGATATACACAACACACACACTCCTGATATACTACACACACACTCCTAATATACCACACATACACTTCTGATATACCACATACACTCCTGATATACCACACATAAACTCCTAATATACCACACACACACTCCTGATATACCACACACACACTCCTGATATACCACACACACACTCCTGATATACTACACACACACTCCTGATATACCACACACACACACTCCTGATATACTACACACACACACTCTCCTGATATACCACATACACTCCTGATATACCACACATACACTTACATTTACCGCATTTAGCTGACGCTCTTATCCAGAGCGACTTACAAGGGTATTCATATTACAGGTGGGCCACTCCTGATATACCACACACACTCCTGATATACTACACACACTCCTGATATACCACATACACTCCTGATATACTACACACACTCCTGATATACTACACACACTCCTGATATACCACATACACTCCTGATATACTACACACACTCCTGATATACCACATACACTCCTGATATACCACACACACTCCTGATTATACTTATCAACACGACATCCATGAATATAGAAAGCACATAAACCTCACTGGATCTACACAACCCACTATCTGATAGTACCTTACTATTCACCACACCTCTTGATATACTACATCACACTCCTGATTTATACACCATTACGCTCCTCCGATTATACTAAACACACACTCCGACTATAGCCACACTAACACTCGCTGACCTATACCACAGCAGGCACTCACTGATGAATCAAGTCGCTCTCTATCCAGAGCGACTAGTCACAACCGTGCTTAATGTTCTTCTGTTTTGGGATAATATATTCCAGCTAGTTTAGGTAAGTCGTAGAGCTATAAAATCTCCACCACTGGAGCTAGACAGACACTGCACCCCCAGCCCGACAACCGGGGGCCAGTGCTAGGGGTCACCTAGAGATTTGAAATACATCAGACGATAGAGCAAGTAAAGAACTACCTGACAACCCAGCCCAGTGCTCATTTTTAACCTAGTAGCAGGAGAAAAGGCTACATAAGTGCAATTTATTAAGTGCATACACACCAACACAGAGTTACCAATTACACAACAATTAGTTGGCTCTACCTGAAAAGGAGGGAGAGGGGCTCACTTAACGTACATTACCTATAAGATGGGCTTCCGCAGTATCTGTGTTTGAAGGGACCAGCTTCCCGCGAGAGACATCCACTGTCGAGACCACCTAGGCACGAGTTTCATGTCCACCATCTGGCCCGAGAAACAGGACAGAGAAGAGTCTGGGTACGCTTGTCTCTCCCAGGTGTCTGCGGGAATGTGCGGGTCGAGTCGAGCTGTACTTGAGTACTCGAAAGGGCTCGACGGTGAGCAGCTCGACTCTCACCATTGCCTCATAAGGTAGGGAGCCGCTCTGGTCCATATCTTTGGCTTTTCGAGCTTTAGTTAGCAGTCAGCGGTTGTGTAAATGTTACCTGATGCGCGGTACAAATAACAGGAAGCCAAATGAAAGGGAGAGTCGCTACGACAGTGGAGTGGACCTGGGGTGAACTTTGCTTCACACTTCTCCCCTTTTCTTGCCCGTTAAAGAGACTGAAAGTCAGGTAATACCATGAGATGTATTTACCATCTACAACGTAATAGCTGCTATCAAAACTTGACGCTGGGTGGAACTGGGGTGAAAGAGCAGGGGGCATGTCTTAAAACTAGGAACGGTGTGTAAACCTTAAAGAATGAACATTGGAAACATGTGATGCATGTACATGCTTGGGGGTGAAAGAGCATTCCAGGACCCACCAGGCTCCTGGACCATTTACGAGCAAAGATGGGGTCAGGTGTGGTGACCTGGTTCTGGGGTTTAATTTAATACAGTAACAGTGAAATGCCTTCAACACGGGCAGCACTGCGACCTGAAACAGTTCAGTAGGCGGTCAGTATTCATATTAGAGATGGAAAATGAGGGAGGTGGGGACCGACTGGGAGCATAGTGATAGGAATCACAGGCTCCCTAAAGCACATGTCCATATTGTCCCTGTCCAATGGCAACTTTACAGAGGACAGCAGAAACCTCATTTAATTTGAAGGCAAGTCAATGGAACCAGACTCTTCGAAACCATTTCTGTCGGTCCATTCATCATGAAATTCCCACACAGAGTAAACAGCAGCTGCTGTGTTAAAATGATGTAAAAAAAAATAATAAATCAACACAACTGAACATACATGGTTTTCATTGGAGAGCGACATCATGCAAGTGCATATTCTGAGCACAGTGGTCAACAGTGGAATCAAATTTGATTCTATATTTTTAAAAAATCCATAAAGATATGTCATTAATTTTTGTTATTACTCCTTTTAATTGACTTATAAATTCATCACTGTTTTTTTATTATTATTATTATTAACGTTCAGTCCAGTCTTTGTTGGAATTGCAATTTGTATATGTAACCCAGGCTCTCTCGTAGCCCCATTCTGCATTGTGTTGAAGCAACACTCCTGCTACACATACATTGGGGTCACTTGTGTGTCTGTATACATACTTGCCTTGTTGTGGTTGTTTGTGTCGAGCATAAAAATAAAACGCTGACGCCACAGTAATGTTGTACATTTGCCTGTATTGGATGGACATTGTGACATCGGGAATGCGTGTTTCACTGGAGGTATCCCTACCAACCCATCCTTACACATCTATGTCTCTGCGATCTCGGGTACAGCACCATGGCACATAACTTAATATTCAAGCCGTCACTACCAGCCTGCCTAAGCTTTACAGAGTACGTTACATCTACTCACGTCTCTGAAAGAATAACTGTAG
>JAMWET010000830.1:0-39049 GCA_024036415.1 Prochilodus magdalenae | reverse complement strand
TTAATATGAGTTCGGCCCACCCTTTGCAGCTATAACAGCTTCAACTCCTCTGGGAAGGCTTTCCACACGGTATAGGAATGTGTTTATGGGAATTTCTGACCAATTTTTGACCATTCTTCCAGAAGGCTAGAAAGTCAAGTTCTTCCACACCAAACTCGCTCATCCATGTCTTTATGGACCTTGCTTTGTGCACTGGTGCACAGTCATGTTGGAATGGGAAGGGGCCATCTCCAAACTGTTCCCACAAAGTTGGGAGTGTGAAATGGTCCAGAGTCTCTTGGTCTGCTGAAGCATTAAGCGTCCCTTTCACTGGAACTAAGGGGCCGAGCCCAACTCCTGAAAAACTACCCCACACCATAATCCCCCCTCCACCAAACTTTACACTCAGCACAGTGCAGTCAAACAAGCACCTTTCTACAGGCAACTGCCAAACCCAGACTTGTCCATCGGATTGCCGGATGGAGAAGTGTAATTATTCATCACAGAGAACACGTCTTCGCTGCTCAAGAGTCCAGTGGCGCCGCTTTACACCACTGCATTCGATGCTCTACATTGCGCTTGGTGATGTAAGGCTTGGATGCAGCTGCTCGGCCATGGAAACCCATTCCATGAAGCTCTACACACTGTTCCTGAGCTGATCTAAAGGCCACATGAAGTTTGGAGGTCTGTAGGGATTGACTCTACAGTAAGTTGGCAACCTCTGCGCACTATGTGCCTCAGCATCCACTGAGCCCACTCTGTCATTTTACATGGTCTACCACTTACGGGTTACTTTTGCTGTCATTCCCAATCGCTTCCACTGTTATAATCCCACTTACAATTGGTTGTGGAAATTCCATGCTGGAATTTACAGAGATCCTGAGAGTGACCCATGTGTGTAGAAGCAGCCTGCATGACCAGATGCTTGATTTTATACCTATGTGGCCTTGGAAGTGATTGGAACACCTGGATTCAATGATCTGGATGGGGAGTGAATACTTTTGGCAATTGAATGCACACTGATGTATAATTTAAGGCCAAACTAAAAGGCTAATGTCATTGTTTGTCCCTGAGCTGATCACAGTATGAACAGTCCTATAAATCCAGCTCTAATGGTCTACATGAGAACTTCCTGATAGGAGGACAAAGAGACCACCGACCATCTACTACCAAACCCCCTTTCCCACAGTGGAGTAGAACACCCCCATGATGTAGGTAAGAGTAGGTTAGGGTCATCACACTATAGACAAACATGCTTCTGCACTGGCACCATGTGACTCATACATCTCCAGGCTCATCACAGTTTCACATCCGTGTCCTGCTTTACTATCTAACACCATCTCATTCATTTAGACCAGGCTATTTAGTATCAGAGGTTAACACAGATACTCTCTCAGTCTTCACTTCCTGTCAGCAGTAGCATTAAGCTGCCCTGCAGCACAAACAGGGTCACTATTACAGTTATCAGAGTTAGAGTTATACCCGCTAGAGCAGAATGGATATGACAGAGGACATATATGAAAACTCAGGATTTACTGCAGACAACAGAAGAAGAAGGTCAGACAGCAGTGGACATTCATATGAAGACATTTACGCCAATAAGGACGCAGCGGTACCAGAGACCAGAAGCACCAAAAGGAGCTCCGGTACAGTGACTGAGGAGGATATAGAAGTTAAAGCTGCTGAGAAAGTGGATAAAACCTCCCCCACACATACAGCAGATCCTCAACACAGAGGTAAGTCATTACTGAGGCTCTTCACTCCTTTCACTCTCTCTATACTGAACACTATGACAGGCCCACACTGAAATCCAGTCTATTCTGCCTCACCACACCCTGCATGTACTTCTATGCATACATATTCATAACCACACAATGTAACCGCTTTCTGTGATGCCGCTCCTATCACCACCACTGTGAATGATTCTGGCTCTGCATGACTCTCTATAATGGACCGCTCCACATCAAAATACCCCTGAATGACTTTTATGCAGAAATTTGGAAACACTGGTGGAGTTCCCCTTCAAATATACAGCAAGGCCCATAGCAAACAAACATGAACCCAACAGGAAGAGAACTGAACACTCCTCACCATATATAGCCATGGTTTGAGCATATGTGTGAACAACCACCAAAGGGCACCATCTTACTGATGACTAATGGCAGTCTGAGGCCTTTAACCTCAGCAGTATATGACCTCTATGGGAGGCTCTCTCAGTGCTGCCCTGCTGAAGTTCTTCTATTTTATGTTACATTTTCTATTAGCAAAATATAAAGTTGTTAATATCATTGTTATTATTGATAAACTAAATTATTAAAGGGGGAAATGCCACAGACTGTGCTCTGACTGGTCAAAAGCAGCAGTTCAGGGCAGATCCCCAAACTCTAATCCACAGCCATAATGACCTGCACTCCTCTCTGAGTTATTTACTGATCTCTCATAGTAACTACAGGCTAGCAACAGCCTAGCAGGAAGCTGGAACCATTAGAGCTGCATTACAGCTGCGCAACCATTCTGCGTGTCCTTTAGGAAGTGTATGAAAGGCTGTTGGAGAGGAAAGCATTTCAATCCGGTTCCTTCTGCATTCAGGTTCTTCTGTTAGTCCTATGTCCGCTGTTGTCAGTGTGAATGATGTAAAGGTATTCTTTCCTACCTGCTGTTCATAAGCCCATAAAAAATCTGTGTGTAGAGGCACCATTGTCAGCGCCAAGATGAAGGGTTTGTTGTCACGCGTGTCCAGCGACCTGGTGTCACTCCACCTCCACCGCTAACCCACCATCTGCAGGAACTGTGTGAGGATATTCAAGCTGCATGGGATGGATTATCACAGGACACCATTAGGTTCCTCTACAACTCCATGCAGAGACATCTGGCATGTTGCGTTAGCAAACATGGCCGGCCTGTCACCATACTGACAGACTACTTCTGTATGTGTAGCTCAGTAAATACTGATCATATCAGTCTAAATTTATTATCAGTTATTGTTCCTGGTCACCTTTATCTTCCTTCCCAACAGCACTGCACTCCCACACCTCCTTCTGGGTGCAGCTATTAGTTTGACGATGAGTGTGGACTTTGTGATGGCCTATCTGAGATATAAGATAAGGGGATATAAGGGGAGAACTCTGTTTAATACTTTTCACTTTAACTTTTTATAAACCAAAGCCTCGTGCTTATGAATACAGACATTTCATTCATATCACTGTGTCTGTTTTCAGGGATCTACAGACTGGCTGCAGTGTGTCTGGGGCTGCTGTGTGTTCTCCTGCTGACCGCCATCATAGTGGTGTCCATCAAGCTCACTGCTGAGAGAGACCAGATACAGACAAGTTACACCAACCTGTCTATTCAGAGAGACCAGTTACAGACCAGTTACACCAGCCTGACTATAGAGAGAGACCAGTTACAGACCAGTTACACCAGCCTGACTATAGAGAGAGACCAGTTACAGACCAGTTACACCAGCCTGACTGTAGAGAGAGACCAGTTACAGACCAGTAACACTAACCTGGCTAAAGACAAAAATCAGTTGGAGTCGAGCTACAATGATGTTAAAAGTAAACTGGATGACCTTCAGAAGAAAATTCCTTCTCTGGGTAAGTTGACACATTTACAAGTTTAAAGCTACAGGTTAGTAAAGGAACAGATTTACACCATCGAGTCACATTATAATATCCAGAGTAACCGCCGTGTGCAGCACGGACAGCAGCTAGACGTGCTGGCAGTGACTCAGTAAGGTCCTGGTAGGTTGTCACAGGTATCTGGAGCCATTGGGTCTGCAGTGCATCCCACAGCTGCTGGAGGGAGCTTGGGGGAGGATCCATAGAGCGAACATGACAATCAAGGTGGTCCCACAGATGCTCAGTTGGCTTCAAGTCTGAGGGATAAGGGGGGAGGTCAGGGTAGTACTTGGAAGTCATGGTCACTATCTTTCAATGCATCTTCTACTTCTTGGGAAACTGTGAATGAGCGGGGTATCTGTTTTTGGTAATACTGTACAGGGACATTTCAGTAGTAAAGGGTTAATGCACTGTATAATCGGTTGGCTTAGTCCAGGTGGTGTGATTTAGGTGTGTGAAGTGTTAAGTGAGTTTTAAAGCATTTAACTAGCAGTTAGAATAGACCACCATGGCTGGTGACCAGAAGAAAACACAGCAATGGGACCACGCCCATGATGGGTGACCAGCTAAACTAGCACCAGACCAGCTCAGAGTGCAAACTAGATACTTACTGCCCAACAGTATAATATTAGATAGACTCATTAAACAGGTCCTCAAAGTAGATAAGGAGAACACACTGTGACACATGGTCATGTTTATTCTGTTTCATAAACAAAGTGCTAATTTTGTGAATTTGAGGATTTTGGTTTTGGCACAATCTCATATTTCATATCTCATAACTACATTTTATACTATAGATAAAAACGATGATACAGTCATCATCCCTCAGTTCCCACATCCCTATATCCCAAGATGCAATAGAAATCCCAGTTTAGTAATGCATTTTACTGTGGGGAATCATTATTAAAGATCCAGAGACGATAAGTGTGATATTAAAGTGTAAATGAATCTGTGTGTTTGTGTTTTGTGTTCAATTCGTAGTGAAGGCAGCTCAGGAGGGCTGGAGGTTTCTCGATACCAGGATGTACTACATCTCTACTGAGAAGAAGAGCTGGAGTGATAGCAGACAGGACTGCAGACAGAGAGGAGCTGACCTGGTGACCATAAAGAGCAGAGAAGAACAGGTGAGAGAGAGAGAGAGAGAGAGAGAGAGAGAGAGAGAGAGAGAGAGAGAGAGAGAGAGAGAGAGAGAGAGAGAGAGAGAGAGAGAGAGAGAGAGAGAGACTCTGTTACTGAGAATGTATCTGGTTGTTAACAGGACTTTACTAAAATGCTGACTCAGGGTGAGAAGGTTTGGATTGGTTTGACTGACCAAGACACAGAGGGGGTCTGGAGATGGGTGGACGGCTCAGCACTGACCACTGGGTAAGAGACCCTGAACTGAACTCTGGTGATGATGCAGTTTCTCCTCTCTGCTCTGATAAACCACAGGGGATTCTCTGGTTCTCTCTTTCAGGTTCTGGAGAAGTGGGGAACCCAATAGTGCAGCAGGAGATGAGGACTGTGTAGTGATTGGTGAGCGGGCAGATTCTGTAAATACCTGGGCCGATTTTCCGTGTACTGACCGGTTTGTTGGGATTTGTGAGAGAGTGTTTAGAGCTGGGAGTGCATTACAGTGAATGCCAGTAGGAATGTCGGCAGCTTCTTCGGATCTGTGAGGGAATACTTATGTCTCCAGCGAGTGAGTGAGTGACAGCATATTAGTATTTAACTCATTACTGTCAGTCTTCATTATATTTAACCTGTGTGCTGATCATCTTTCCATGGTAGAGGAGAAACTGGATGGGAGAGTCGGAGATTAACAGTCTAGTAATCTCCTAGGATCAGATTTTAAAAACCTCAGAACTGTATAATGGAGTTTAAAGATGATGTTTCAAATACCGAGCTTCAATGTTTCTGATAATTCCAGTCTGTCCTGGACCTTGTAGAAAGTTCATACTGAAACTGTTACTCTCTAAATGAAGGGGGTCCCAGCCAGAAAAACCAGAATAGACCACCATGACTGGTGACCAGCAAAACCAGCATGTGTTGTTTTTCTGTACTGCTATGCTGGTCAACCAACATGACCACGATGGGTGCCCAGCTAAACCAGCATGTGTTGTTTTGGATGCCGCTATGCTGGTCAACCAACGTGACCACGATGGGTGCCCAGCTAAACCAACACCAGACCAGCTCAGAATGCATGAGCTGTTTCATGTGGGCAGACATGCTGGTGGATTGAATACACTGGTGCTTAAAAGTTTGTGATCCCTGTAAATGTGACCTAAACCTTCAGCAGATTTTCACAGAAGTCCTAAAGTAGATAAAGAGAACCTAATTACACAATCAGACAAACAATACTAGACCTGGTCATTTATTTACTGAGGAGCATGATCCAGTACTACATATCTGTTAGGGCAAAAGTATGTGAACCTCTGCTTTCAGTATCTGGTGGGACCCCCTAGTGCAGCAGTAACTGCAGCTAAACATTTCCGGTACTCTTCCTGTTGATTAGTCCTGAAATTTTAGCCCATAGCTCCTTACAGATCAGCTTCAACCCTGGGATTGTGGTGGGCTTCCTCACTTCAGGGCCCTCCACAACATTTCTAAAGGCCAGATATGTGATCAGAGGGTTTATGTGCCCCCTGGAGGCTGAATGGGGTCAGTGCATGACTGTTTAATAACTGTGACTGTTTAGTAACTGTGTGACTGTGTGTGTTAAAAATGCATGTTCTGTTAATAAAACCTATCAAATATACAACATTCATCTGATTATGGCTGATGGTTGCACTGAAGTCAATCAATAGCACCACCTAACAGGTTTTTCACTGTTCACAAAAGTGATGTCATGCTCTCACTCTCACTTTCAAAACTCCAAACATTCCTTTTAAACTGGGTTTATATCTAACTACACGCTTTTACCATTTGTTCTTCTATTATTTTATTATTTGTGTAAATATACACAGTATCCATTGTTTATATAGTAATTCTTTTTTTTTCTGTAATTGAATTTATTCTATTTAGCTACACTGTGCATGCAAGCTAACTAGCTACACTGTATTAGCAGGTCAGCAAGCTACACTGTGCATGCAGGGTAACTAGTACACTGTAGCCTAACTAGGTACACTGCACATGCAGACTAACAGGCTATAATGCGTGTGCAGGCTAACTGGCTATAATGCATGTGCAGGTTAACTGGCTACACTACGTGTGCAGGCTAACAGGCTATAATGCGTGTGCAGGCTAACTGGCTATAATGCATGTGCAGGCTAACTGGCTATAATGCATGTGCAGGTTAACTGGCTACACTGCGTGTGCAGGCTAACAGGCTATAATGCGTGTGCAGGCTAACAGGCTACACTGCTTGTGTAGGCTTACTAGCTACACTGCGTGTGCAGGCTAACAGGCTACACTGTTGGTATGTTCAAGTGGTGTCAGAATCTGTGAAATACCGATTGTCCTGTTGTAAATTGTGCTCCAAAAGCAGCAAAGTCATTTTTACAACTGGTACACTCGGAATTCTGGAGAACACAAGGTGTGATGTATAACACGACATTTTTAGACGAGTGAAAAACACTGAAGCTGCAGTGAATGAAGAAAAATCTGTACCTGATGCGCTGATCTCAGATCTTTGTGCTTTTTACCACAGCAAATATACAAACACCCACCCGACCAGAGTGAAGCCTTTTACTACACAGCAGCAGCATGGGGGTGCGGTTTTGGGGCCTGGAGGTGCACATGCACTGTAAACCCCCTACTGCACCCCTTCTCAAATAACCCACACAGAGCGTGATACATAACAATCAATCAAACAGGTTTAAAAGGTGTTGCTATTATTAACAACACTGTTAGCAACAACCAGTAGCAGATGGGCTGGCCGCCTGCGTGATGCACCGTACTAGTGAAGAGAGATCCCTGCAGTAGGGAGCGGCTCTACACCGTGGCCTTGGGAATTCCCCTGCTAGCTGTTGGAGCTGTGGATTGTATGTTGTTTGATTTACTGTTGATGGTTTTTGTTACTTTAGTAAAGCATCCTTCACATGCTCACTCTGCATGGCCCCCAGTTCTCTCTCAGAGCTGCATCCTCTCCATTAATGCGCTGGGGTATAAAGACCGAGCAGGGCGTGCTCCTGCCTGGGGTGGTGAAACTACTTATAGGCCTTGACTACAGCAGACTTCAGGCTGTGGCAGTAGAAGGAATATGAGAATGTCCTGATAAGAGGATAAAGAGACCTGCATAAAGGTAGCTCAATAACCACACTGAACCATCCTCAGTACTACTACTGACCCTCACTGGAGTACAACATCCACATAATGACTCTGTGAGGACGTCACCAAAAGTGGACTAAGATTCACTAAGTACAGGAAAATCTGCGTCTACACATGTACCATGTGACTCACACGTTAAAG
Organism: Prochilodus magdalenae; assembly: GCA_024036415.1. Taxonomy (NCBI): domain Eukaryota; kingdom Metazoa; phylum Chordata; class Actinopteri; order Characiformes; family Prochilodontidae; genus Prochilodus; species Prochilodus magdalenae. Next base: position 31,061 of record JAMWET010000830.1, on the reverse strand, counting down.
GCCATCACAGTCTCGTATATGTGGTCAGCGTCACTATCTAACACAATTTCTTAATGTATACCAGGCTGTTCTCTACTGCAGTCGAGCACATAGGCTCAGCAGTAGCACTAAGCTGACCTGCAGAGTCACTTCTATCAGAGTTATTAAAGTTAATATCAGTCAGAGCAGAATGGAGATGATGGAGGATATATATGAAAACACAGGAGTTACTGCAGACCACAGGAGGAGTTCAGACAGCAGTGGACATTCATATGAAGACATTTACGCCAACAAGGACATCGTTGAGACCACAAGCAACAAAAGTAGTTCCGGTACAGAAACTGCAGGGAAAGTGGAGGAAACCTCTCCCTCACATACAGCAGATCCTCAGTACAGAGGTAAGTGTAAAGCTTATATGGGTTTATCTTGTATCTCAGAGGAACAATGCAGTGTAAGGCCTTTCACTCTCTGGACCACTTAGACACGGTGTATAAGACCGTTAAGATGAGACTAACAGTGGTGGTGATGGGAACTGGGCGTCACATTGTCTACAACACAAATACAGCCAGTTTATTCACCATCATAACCAGCAGTGAACCTACACGCGTCCTCTGAGTGTTGTATGTGAGGCTGATGATGGTAAAAGAGGGAGAAATCTGAAACCTCTCCACCATTAACAGCTTTTAAATATCCTGTTCTGACTCTCCGTCTCTAGAACCCAGCGTTCCACATTAGACCAGTCTGAATGGCTGTTTACATCTCAGTCACCGTTAATGCAGAAATTTGGAAACACTGGTGGAGTTCCCCTTCACATATACAGCCAGCCCCACAGCAAACAAACATGAACCCAACAGGAAGAGGACTGAACACTCATCACCATGTATAGTCACAGTTTGATCACACATGTGCAGACACACACACAGATAAAGAGATCTGCATGAATGTAGTAGCTGTGAACAACCACAAGAGGGCACATCATCCTACTGATGACTGATTCAATCTGAGGCTTTAAACCACAGAAGTATATGACCTGTGAATGAGAGACTCTCAGTGTGGCTCACTCACTGTAGCTCCCTGCTCTGCTGAAGTAGCAGTATAATGCTGTTTGGGAAATCTATGATGATTAGGTCTCACTATTAAACCATAATAATAATAATAATAATAATAATAATAATAATAATAATAATAATATCAATGAAGCAGAATCACATTAGCACAACCAAAGGCCAGTGCTGATACTTAGATGTACAGATGTCATATAGCATTCTGTGTGTACATTGTTTCCACTCTCTCTATCTGTGTTCAGTCTACAGACTGGCTGCAGTGTGTCTGGGGCTGCTGTGTGTTCTCCTGCTGACCGCCATCATAGTGCTGTGGGTCCAGTTCAGCAACCTGGCTAAAGAGAGAGACCAGATACAGACCAGTAACACCAACCTGGCTAAAGAGAGAGACCAGTTACAGACCAATAACACCAACATGACTAAAGAGAGAGACCAGTTACAGACCAGTAACACCAACTTGACTAAAGAGAGAGACCAGTTACAGTCCAGTTACACCAACTTGGCTAAAGAGAGAGACCAACAGCTTCAGAATCAGAGCGAGTGTCAGCAGAAGTTCTCTAATCTGGGTGAGTAAATCATCTCTAGGGTTTAAGGTGGTTAAGGTTGTACTAGGAGGGGTGTTGTTGTACCGGGAGGAGCTTCAGTTGTGGAATGTGGACGCGTGTACACTGCTATAACGTAGCTGAAGGGGTTTCCAGGATCGGATCTGGTTTGGATGCGTCTAGGTTCATTTACACTTGCATTTTTATGTGGATCCAGTCCATTCATTTAAATCCCAGGAACAGATGTAAAAGCATCAGAAGTGATGTAGCAGTGTTTACACTGTGCCATCTCATCCTGCCTCCTACATCTGGCTGATTAAAACACCAGGACAAGTTTAGATTATAATCCAGATCTGAGTGAGTGAAGTGGAGGACAGAAAGAAGGAATTGGACCTGTAGTACAGTCTGCATCTGTAGCATGTTAGCTAAACCAGTTAGCAGTTTAAAAAGTACCGCACAGCACAGCGGAGTGCAGGAGCCAATCTCAGGGCTCACTGGGCCGCCAGTCCATCAAATCACCAATGTTGTATTTATCTGATTAGTGTTCTGTAACTAATGCAGGGAGCTCTCTACAGTTTATGAATGTTCATGTACCGGCACCAGAATCAGCACCAGCAGATGTACATGGATAGATCAGACAGTCACATGGTGCAGAAGAAGCAACGGGAGATATTACAGTGTATGGTGGATCGATCTCTCTCTCTCTCTTTGTGTGTGTGTGTGTGTGTTACAGTGAAGGCGCTGCAGCCGGACTGGACGTATTTCGAAACAAGTATTTACCTCATCTCTACTGAAAAGAAAAACTGGAGTGAGAGCAAACAGGACTGCACACAGAGAGGAGCAGACCTGGTGATCATAAACAGCAGAGGGGAACAGGTGAGAGAGAGAGATGGAGAGAGAGAGAGATGGAGAGAGAGAGAGAGAGAGAGAGAAAGGTGGGTGTGTGTAGTCAGTAGTTTGTCCCCTCTGTTACTGAGAATGTGCATCTGGTTGTTAACAGGACTTTACTGAACACTTGAGAAGAGGTGAGAAGGCTTGGATTGGTCTGACTGACAGTGTCACAGAGAGGGACTGGAAATGGGTGGACGGCTCAGCACTGACCACTGGGTAAGAGACCCTGAACTGAACTCTGGTGGTGATGCAGTTACTCCTCACTGCTCTGATAAACCAGTGGATTCTCTGGTTCTCCTTTCAGGTTCTGGAGAAGTGGGGAACCCAACAGCAGAGTAGGATTTGAAGACTGTGCTGTAGTTGGAGAGGGATCAGATCCTGTAAAGAACTGGGCTGATTATCGCTGTAGTGTTGGGTTTGTTGGGGTTTGTGAGAAGAGTGTTCAGAACTGAGAGTGTATTAGAATAAGGGCTGTAAATAGAGGAATATCAGCAGCTTGTTTGGATCTGTGAGGGAACATTTATCTTATGGATCTCCAGCGTGTTTATGAATATCAGTATATGTGTATTTAATTCATTACTGTCACTCGCAATTATTAAACTCACCAGACAAAACATCAGGCACATTGTGTCCATAAGGTGGTAGTAACTTCAGGCTCCTGCAGATGGCGCTGCACGAGGATGATGGGGCTATAAACATGTGCGGGGTGTGAGTGACTATATCCATAGATTAGGAAGAGGTGCTACAGTGCAGTGAATGTCTCGTTCCATGTGTGGTAAATGGGTCCAGAGCAGATGTTACTGATTGGCTAAAAGGAGTGACTGTATTTGGGCAGTAAAGACCATAGTGTGAGGAAGTAGCTGAATCTGCAGGTGTATGGAAGCGTACGGTTATACGGGTCTACCAGCAGTGGCTAAAATCCCAGTCTACAGGGAATTCTCCTCGGAATAGTGCCAGGGAAGGCATCTACCAAATCTGGCCCAACTGCACAATTCTGTGATGCAGGAATGTCTGAACACGGTGTGTCCCACATCCAGAAACTTGTCCAGCCCAGGTTAAACCCAGTCAGAGCTGTTGTTGGTGCTGGTGGAGGTGTTACATGTTGTTAGATACGTTTCACAGGTGACATGTCCGGTGATCCTATTCGTCCGTTTTGAGATAAACCTCCCTGCTTCCGACTGTTTGCAGGCTGACCTCAGATATGTGATCAGAAGGTTTGATTGCCCCCTGGAGGCTGAATGAAGTCACTGCAGGACTGTTGTATAATCTGTTCGGTGTTTTATGAAGATTTTATAGTTTTATTGCATATATGTTAAAAATGTAACTATAAGATCTCAATGTATATATTTATTAATTATATGTTAACAGATTATTTGCTATAAACAGCATTAAATTATGAGTATGTGTCAGTAGTGAAATTTCTGATGTGGTGTTTATTGATATTTCATGTTGGTGGTGGTTCACTGGATCAGTTCTACAGCCACCTCCATCTTTCTGTATGATTATGGAGTCATTCAGATTAATACCCCACACGGTGATAGTATGGATGGTTACAGACGCTCATATCAACAAAAGAAGTATGTCACGTGTGTTTGCTCTGTGTTTATATTCGCACATTAGAGTTTGGAGAAACGCAGTCTCGTTCAGCTATGCACTCCTGTTGTAAAGTCTGATTGACATTCCACATGTGCTTTACAGTATTATGTATGTGTCATCTACTACCCTCTCCTGGGCATGCACAGTACTGCACATGACTACAGCCTTCCAGCTCTCCCTGGCTCCGCCCACTCTCTGCCACTACTTCCACCTGCAAGTCATCAGGGACTCATCAAGACTGCTACATGTACCCCTTTATGTCAGGGGCTGCAAAATTTCTGTGTAGGCTACCTGAGTTCTGAGCTGTGCTTGCTTTGCTTCCTGGTTTAGGTATTAAGGACTAGTATTAGACTAAGTACTAGAAGTTGCTGCTCTTTCTTTCTATATATATATATTTATGTATATTTTATTTATTTTAAGTACTGCTGCTTGGGTGTAACTGGGTCCTTGAGTAGTACAGTTTCGTTCCACCCCATGTACCACATGTGATGCGAATGACAAAGTCTCATTTTTTGCATTTTTGCAAAAAACCCCAAAAAAATCTGCAAGAAAAAAAAAAAAATATATTGGTAAAAATGTGTAAACTAAACATGTTGAGGTGGGGTTACCTCTATCTGAAGGTGTGTCCCTCTATCAACCATGGGACAAAGTTTAAAAAAAGTTGTTTATACATATAAAAATATATAATTTTTTATTTTACATATGTGCTTTTATACCAGTCTTGGTTGCCTGCTGAACTCCTTTCTTTCGAATAATAAACCTGCTGGGCGACTTCCCTAAACAGAGGCAGGGTCTGGAGCTTCCTAATTTCCATTACTACTGGGCATGTAATCTCCACAAACGTTTGTACTGGGTGAGTCCTGAGCCCTTTGTAGCTCATCCACCATGGGTTCACATCGAGACATATTCCTCTCTATATCCACTACATGTAGGACATAACCCAGCTGTGACTGCCAGTGTCATGATGTATGGTTTAAATTAGAAAGCACAGAACACGCCTCTTCTGAAGAAACCACTTGTTCATACCTTCATCTTCAGATTCTGCATTTTGCAAATGGACAGATAGAGGCATATTGGCTTGATACGAATCTAAACAATGTTTATATGAACAATGTTTATTTCTTCCTCTCTGAATTGGCAACCTGCCAAGTACAAATTGCCTTAATATATATTTCTTTCTTTATCAAGATGAGTGTTTCACCTCCTTGCTCTTGTTGTGCCTCCAAACTACAACTCCCAGGAGTCATTTGTGTATGACATCAGTCACATGCCCCATAGCCACCAATCAGGACTCGGTCTACAGATCACTTGCCCCTAAACCCTCATGACTCTCACCTGTTGTCCATTTGTCTGATGTTTGTTTCACACAGTCCTTTTTTGGTTTGGGCTGGTTTGCGCTCCTGGCTCTACCCTTGCCTGTCTTCCCACTTTTCCCGTTTGCCTACTCAGTATATCTCGTTTCTGTCCTCATGGTTTTGACTTGGCCTGGTTTCATGACTACCCTTCTGGATTATCCCCCTGTGATTTAAACCTCAAACCTTCCTAGGTATCCGCAAGCGTCTGGTGTGTTTGCCCAGCATTGTGTTTCCATTCTGGGGGTCTTTTTTATATGAACCCCACTTAAGCAGTTATAAAGTGGAATATCTCACTGTTCACTGCACTACATTACACAACTCTGTCCTTCCTATTGGCTCATGTGAGCATATAAACATAACATGTCCAAACCGAGGAAGCGTGAAGCGAGCCCACCAATCAGGGTACAGTGGTCAGCTTGTTTTGACCTGTTGGATAGAGCTTGGTTCTAGCTAATGGAACCTGTTCTCCTTCAGTGTTCTGTGCTTATGATGATTTGAATAGACGTCAGTGTCAGACTACTGAATGAGCTTCTATTAAAGACTGGTGGACTGAGAGACACTAGAGTCTCTTCACCTACACTGAGCTGATGGAGAGTCTGATAACAGGACATTAGAGCCGTAATAAACCATCCTCCTGTTACTCTGTACACATCGTCCATCATCTCCGTTCACTGATAGAAGTCTGAGTACTGAATAACTCCACACCAGACACTCTGGGCTTTATAAACGACTCTGAGTGTGGAGATAACACTGATGTGCTGGTGTGCGGTGATGCAGGTATTGGCAGGAAGTCCAGAAGGAACTTTTGTGTATCTGTGATCCTCAGGCATGTTTAGCTTTCTCTTCATTAAAGTTCAAATCATGTGTTTATTATTCATGTATTTATTAATTCTATGTTGTTCCAGCCAAAATGGATAATGAACGTTATAGCAGTCAGCAGTGTAAAACATACAGAGCTCCCAAAAAATATATACAAAAATACAATATCCTGTAGAGTAAAAATAGCTTCCTATCTTAATTCTCTTGTTTTTAGATGGTTGTATGCGTATTCTAGGATTATATAACTAATAACTCATTTCTATTTCTATTTTTCTTGTTTTTAAGTTTGGTAGGCCAAACTTTCACTGCATGGATTGATTGATCATTTGGCTGGTTTCCAGCTAGTTCCACAAAATTGCCTGGCAGTGCAGTGAGGGAATTTGACTTCCTAAACATAAAACTAGTAAAGAGCTCCATAAGTTAAATAATTATGTATAATAAGCTCACGACAAAGTTCAAGTTCAAATAGCTTTATTGACATGACGTCATCCATGTGAAGAAGTTAAAACAATAAATAAATACATTAAAAATTAATAATAAAAAACAAACATGAGATACATTTACAATAATGTGACAACACAGAAGAGAGAATGACATTTAACAGTTAATGAGTTGATACAACACATAGATGTGTTTAGAGGCAGAGAAAAAAAACATATACTGTACATACTTACTGAAACAAAAAAAAAACAATGTTGTATCCGCAGCAACAATACATTTTCATAGCATCCTAGTACTTTGATAGCTGTGAAGAAATTCTACCATGAAGAATTGGTTAGCTAGGGCTCCCACAATTCCAAACACAATTCCGGACACACAGTTCCGGACACACACCTTTGATTCAATCTTAGCAAGTATGACAACAATAAAGTGACATCCCCATCTATGGACAGCCAAGCGGATACGATAAACCCCAGTACTGCTGAGGTTAATGAAGGATATGCCTCAGTAGATGGGTAGATCATTTTTGTTGCTTCTTGTTCAAATAATTACAGATTAAATTACATTCCAGATTAAATTACTATTTCTAATTCTATTATAATAACCACTACACCCAATTTAAGGTGGGGAAAACTCAAACAAAGAACTGCTATATATGAAGCTGACCGCAGCCTTGTCGTTTTAGCTAAATTCTGACAGTAATTTTGATAAGGAAATATAAGCTGTCAAAATATCATACCCAGAGTTCAATGCACAGAACAGCTTTCTGCGTCTTCCAGCCAAAACCAAGCTACTGTTTCAACATATAAACACTATTCGTGAAATTCACTCTCTACAGCCAGGGTGGTGTTTATCTATTCTGGGCTACTATGGACACATGGTGGTGGTGGTGGTGGTGGCGGCGGCGGCGGCGGCGGCGGCGGTGGTGGGCTCTGTTGGAAGCCGTCTCTAGGTGGATATTAAGAGCTCGTTCTAAGCGAACAAAAACCACGAAGGGATTTGTTGTTGTACAGGTATTTATACACAGATGAACACAGTTTTATGTTTCTGCTCTCCATTAATAAAAACTACTTACTAGAGATACCACCATCCTGGTCGGTTTGCCCTGCTCCGGATGTGTGACGGAGAGGAGTTTTGATACGAAGCGCTTAACCATACAGAATGTGAAATGAGGCATCTGTATTGGGAGTATACAAGGGCTGCATGTATTATTAAGTCTGCTTACCCGTCCCCATAACTCTCTCTACATGCTTTTCCTCACAGATCCCACTTTCTTCTATTAACGCATTGCCTGTCATTCCATTTCTTATTATCGCTGTAAAGCTCAACACAGTCTTCTTTCCCACCGTTATTCGGTTCATCCGTATTCCAGTACCTGAAAGCCAGAGAGTGAAAAGTGATTTAACATCAGTACCGTACCCAGCATCCATTTCACAATTACATCATACAGCCATATACACTTTTCACACTACCATATTTGACTCGGTGGACGTTGTCCTAGTAGGAGAAACATTGAAATGGTGATGGCACTTCTGAATGATGATGTAAGTATGAAAGTCCTCTTTCTTTAACATCTCAGATGCAGAGGAAGTGTTTATTTCCTTGCCCTGATCTTCTCACAGCAGAGCAGCCCCGTGGTGGACGCCATGATACCAGGCAATGCAATGGCTGCTGCACAGGAGGCTGTGAAGCCATGTTGGCCAATCAGAAGTCTGGCTTCTCTTTGTTCTCATTTCATAGCTCTTTTAATAATAGTCAGCTGACATTACTAGTAAGTTCGACTACATTTATAAATTTGATGGAAACATGGAACTTCATTAATACAACACATGGAAGAGGGCTGATGAGCATACTGCCCTCAGGTACAGGTATGGTGGTAGATCAGTAATGCTTTGGGGCTGCTTTACCCCCAATGGTCCAGGGCCGCTTGTTAAAGGGTTGATGATAGATAGATAGATAGATAGATAGATAGATAGATAGATAGATAGATAGATAGATAGATAGATACTTTATTGATCCCAGAGGGAAATTCAAGAATAGAGTAAATGACATAATGAATTCCACTACAAGCACAAACTCTGTCTGCCTTTGGGAGGACACTGAAACCTGGCTGTGGATGGGCCATCCAACAAGATAATGACCGCAAACACACATCAAAATCCAGATGGACGTAAAGTTAAGCAAAGACCCAAAAGCAAGGAGCTGGAAATGTTCAGCATGAAGGAGTGCCTCAAGTCGTGTGAGGTGCCAATCATTTTGGACTAAATGAAGGCTAACGCTACAACAGAACACGGTATCATCACGTTCCATAACTGAAAGAATCCTGAGGATAGCTCCACCTCTTTCACTTTAGCCAGTGTGTCTCTCCATGCAGTCTACACCAGATCTGAACATGGCGGTCCTCTTACATAAATGTCAGTGCTGAGCCATCCACCCATTTCCAGACCCCCTCATTGGCACTGTCGGTCAGGCCGATCCAAATGTCACTGCTGCCGGTATTATTGCTGATGAATTCCTGGGAACACAACATTGGTATATACTGATGAACAATGACTCTCTCACTCATTTACTCACTCACTCACTCTCTCTCCTCTCTCGCTCTCTCTCTCTCGCGCTCTCTCTCTTACCTGTTCTTCTTTGCTGTTTACGATCACCAGGTCTGCTCCTCTCTGGATACAGTCCTCTCTGCTCTCAGCCCAGGTCTTCTCCTCAGTAGAGATGTAGTAAACACTGGTGTTAAAGTACAAACAGCCCATCTTGTCCTGCGTATCTGTTCAAACCGAAAATGATATTATATCCATCTAATCTGCTTCCACTTGTTTATTACTGCAGTGAACACTGTAAACGGTAAAAGGTAACTGAACACAGTGCTTTTTAGCTAACTCAAGACACTAAGCGGACGACTGCATTGGCATTCTAATTCTACAAGACTGCATGAGCCCCTGCATCTTCATTGTTGACCACAGCCCCTACAGTTAAAGCTTGCAGATCATGGCCAAATCCTGCCCCACATTCCCATTTTCATCAGACTGAAGGCCACATACCCCCCAGATTATGGTCACACATCAACCGAAAAGAGACAGTTCTGCCATTTCTCTGCCAGAAGTAGACCGGATCAGTTATGGAACATATAGGCTACATTAGTTTTCATATATGTGGGCTGATTTTGGCTCACACGGAGCTTGCCAGTGCAGTCAGTGGGCCAGCAGTTCCAGATCTTTGCCAGATGTGGCCCACGGTTTCCTAGCCTCATTGCTCAGCTCTGGACAAACCTGTGTTAACATGCTAATCAACAACGTTGCATGAATGAACCCAGGGGCCTAGAACTGGTATCAACATTAGTAGGAAATCAGTATCCCAGCCCTACCCTAGTCCCCTAATGCTTTATTAGCATATCAGTCCCCTCACCTTACAGCCAAACTATTACCAAGAGTGATCAGGGGCCACATTATGGATCATATCACTTTCACCAAATTACAAGCTTTCAGCAAGCCCTGTATGTGGGGGGCTGTATATTGTCCACCTATATAGGTACTATGTTAGGTTACAATGATGAGATTTACTGTGCCTCAGTGCAGGTTTGTATCTGTCTCTAGAATATTGGGTTTTCATTGGTCAGCATGATATATATGGCTGACCAACCATATTGCAATGTGTGCAAACAGAAACAAACCACGGGTGGAAGCAAAGTGGTGGGTCATAAGCCTTTTACTCCAGGGCTGACTGCAAGTGACATTAAATTGCCCCCCCACCCCCCACCCCCGCACCCGCCAAAGTACCATATCACTCAACAGTATACTGTATACACACAACAAGGTATCGGGTTGTTCACAGCTGTGGATAAATTACCGTCACTAGATTGGGTCTCAAAGAATTTACTCACCTGAACCATTAAATTTCTTGCGAAGGCAGTTCGTCTCCTTCTGCAAAAGGTCCATCTGGCTTCTCAAGGTTGTGTAGTTGCTCTGCATTTTTTTCATTTCATTAGTTAGCTCTTCTTCTTTCAAAAGTAACTGTCCTCTCTCCGTAGTCAGGATGGTGTAGCTGGTGTGTAACTGCTCTTTCTCTATAGTCAGGTTGGTGTTATGGGCCTGTAACCAGTCTAACTCTCTAGTCAGGTTGGTGTTTCTGGTCTGTAGCCGGTCTCTCTCTATACCAAGTTTGGTGCAGCTGGTGTGTATCTGGTCTCTTTCTATAGTGACGTTGTTGTAACTGGCTTGTAACTGGTCTCTCTCTATAGTAAGGTTGGTGTAACTGGTCTGTAATTGGTCTCTCTCTGTGTTCAGGTTGGTGTATCTGGTCTGTAACTGGTCTCTCTCTGTAAGAAGTTTGGCGTAACTGGTCTGTAGCTGGTCTTTGTCTATAGCCAGACTGTTGTAACTGGCCTGTAGCTGGTCTCTCTCTGTGGCGAGCTTGAACCACAGGAGTGTGGCAGCATGCAGCAGGAGAACACACAGCAGCCCTAAAAGCACTGCAGCCAGTCTGCTGACTCTGCTTCCTGAAGTGTTTTGTCCTGAAACTAAAAAAGAGAGACATAAATTTAGGGGCTTCGACCATTCTAGAAAAGGACCATGGGTAAAACCAGCTTATCATCAGTCAGTTAGAAATTTGGGTTTAGTGCAGGTGCGCTTCAAACTCCAGCTTTCAAGAGAACACAGTGGTGTACCCACAAGGTAAAACTCCAAATCACAGCTATGCTAATGACCATCGCCCTAATTTGTCCAAAGCCAGGCTTGGTAGACTGAAGGTTAAAGCCTCCAAATGTCCTTCATGTTTATGAGAGCATCTAGCACTGGTTCTAACAAACCTAGTCTAATGAAGTGATGAGTGGGTGGATGTCAGTAAGGGTATGAATGAGTTTACTGCACCTGAGTTCTTAGATTCCTTGGTGTTTCTCGTCTCATTTATGTCGATGTCTTCATAGGAACCATTGTGGCCATCTGACACAGATCTGCTGTTTGCAATAACACCTGTTTAATAAATAAATAAATAAATATAGTTGTAGAGGTTCCTTGTGGTGTTCGGTGATAATCCATCCCATGCAGCTTCAACATCCTCACACAGTCCCTGCAGATTAGGGGTAGGTATCTGCAGGTAGGGGTGGAGGTTGAGTAATACCAGGCCTTTTGGACGTGTGATGCGTGACAACAAACTGCTCATCTTGGTGCTGAACACAATGCCTCCACACCCAGATGTACAGTGGTGCATGCCTTCTTCTATCCATCGCTGCCATTAGCACGCTATGGCGCTGTCTGCACGAGCGGTATGGTGCATAATCTGGCAATAAGATTCACAGAGCTCTACGGTGTGACCCCTTTTGAGTCTTCTGATTCTCAAACTGGTTTCAAACTCTTCACTGAGACATTCAGTTCACTGATTTGGCAGTAGTGTGAGAGCTAAGAGATCTAAGTCATGAGTTCCAAAACAACCAAACGTAAGCCTGTGCTACATGTCAGTCAGAGACAGGCAGTCTGCAGTAGTCTGATCAGACTGCCGAATGGTGGGTTTGAAGTTTTGCCATGTGAAAGTGCTACACAGACAAAGCAAATATCACTTCAAATAAATAAAGAGACTCGGGGACATAAAACAAACAGAGGTTAAGCAGTTGTGGGTTAGGGTTAGGGTTAAGCTGTGCTGTAATAAGACCTGTGTTGGTTCCGACTGTAAGAAGAACTGTAAACTTAGAACATCCGGCTCCTCCGTCTCTGGTTACTACTACTAACTCTACATCAGACTTTGGTCAGTTCCTTTATAGAGTAGATGTCACAACAAAACTTGTATATCCAAAATGATAATTTTACAAACGAAGGAAGAAACCACTTCCCTAATTCTGTACATCAGTCTGTTTACTGTATTACTTTTAATGTAAGTCAGTGTAACCAGAGTTACTGGGACCTTTGGACCATTTCTAACGGAATTTACACACAATGTAAAGACAATCATGCACCTTCAAACTAGGCTAAAACGTTACAAATGGAAACAATGACAATTTAGTTCAAACAGCAGCAATATATACATACATATATCAGTTATTAGTGTGTGTGTGTGTGTGTGTGTGTGTGTGTGTGTAGACATATACACTACTAATCTAAGAGAAGTTCTATTGGTCTGTCCATCATGAATATTGACTACACTGAAAGGGGAACTACAGCTTTTAAACTGTGCAAAGAAAGAGTAAAACAGCCATTATGTTGTAATAGAGTTGTAATAACCCAGTAATAGTGGCATAATAGTGACCTTTATAACCCTTATATGCTTGCTCGTCTCGTTACCACCACTGTGAACAACTGCTAATCTCCCAAACTGCTCTGAATGGCTTTGTTTACATATAATACTGAAATTTTGGAAAGTGGAAATCCCATTAAAAGACGTTGAGGTGGTGTAGACATCATCACAGTAATGCAGAAGGCAGTGTGAAATCTAAAGCTGTGTTCTACTCACCTGCACACTGTAGATCTGCTGTATGTGAATCTGAGGTTTTGCTGTGATGGACAGCTTCATTTTGAATTGGCCTGTTCCTTTCTGAATCCACTGTAACTGGGTTTGGTGGGTCTTCATCTGCATCATCTGCAACATAGGCTGCATTCACAAACACATTCTTGGTCATGGCCATTCTGCTGCGGGAGAAGTCTGAGTAGTGAATAAGCCTATATGACGCTGTCAGCTGTATAAATGCCTCCGAGTGTGGTGATAACACTGATGTGTGGTGGTGTGCGGTGATGCAGACAGTGGCAGGAAGTCTTACTGTAGTCTTATGTATCTGAGACCTTCTCACATGTGCAGTCCTCTACAGTCTGCTGACTTTGCCTTCTGAGGTGTTTTGTCCTGGATCTAAAAATGAATTACATCATCTGAGGCAGTTCTGTCATTCTGGAAAAAGTAAGATCAGCTTATCACGAGTCATCTAGGCCAAAGCGTCTAACCCTAAGCCTTCAAAAGTCCTTGATGTTCACAAGTAGATCAGGACGTTCAGGAGGCATGGGCTAGATTGATTTTGGTGGTGGGTTTAGAGGGGGTGTACTCTGCAATCCAACCCTGAAATGCTCAACAGGTTATCCAGTTACTGGTCACCATCAGAAAACATGGTGCTTCTCATGAATCCAGCCATTCTAATAAAATGAGGGTTCAGACTATCGTCTAGCACTCGTCCTAACATGCACAGTGTAATGAAATGATGAGTGGGGGAATGTCAGTAAGGGTATGAATGAGTTTACTGCACCTGAGTTTTCCTTCTCAGGTTCTTTGGTACTTCTGATCGTGTGAGTGTTCTGACCTCTGTGATGTTCTGGGGATATTTTAGTTAAGGTGATGGTAAATTTGAACCACAGGTCCTACACTGAGCTGCTGGAACAAGCAGGTTTTACCTGTTGCCCATCATCCTACCGAGGAACATGCAGTACCATTCCTATCCCTGTATTCCAGGATGGCAATTTACATTTATGGCTGAGGCTCGTATCCAGAGCGACTTACAAGGGTATTCATATTACTGGTGGGCCAGTGTAGTGTTAGGAGTCTTGCCCAAGGACTCTTATTGGTGTAGCACAGCATAGTTACCCATACAGGGAACTGAACCCCAGTCTTCCAGATGGTGTGATACCTGCCAAACAACTGCCAGGTACTGATCCCTGGTGGGTAGTGGTCTTATCCACTGAGCCACACCAACCAATTCTCACATTCACTGGGCTGAAAATGTGACTGCTTGGCATGATGGACACTAAGGATCATTTACAAATCTAGTCTGGCCCACAGAATCCCCAGATGTAAATCCTCTGTGGAGCTACCTGGAACAACCAGTAAAATGCCAGGGAAGGCATCCACCAAATCTGGCCCAGCTGCACAATTCTTTGATACCGGAGTGTTTGAACACTGATGTGGCCTACATCCAGAAACATGTCCAGTACAGCTTCCATTCTTCTCTGGAGGCTTGCTTTCAGTTTTTTTAAGAAATCTGTAGGGATATATACTGTATATATTCCCATAGCTCTAAAGTTCAGTCGTAGAGGTGGTTGTATTGTCAGACACCAGCCCTACAAGAATAAAACTCACAAACCCTGTTATAAAACATGTATGCTGACTATCATTGTACACAGCTGTCTTATCACTGGGTTGTCTTTAGGCCTCTGGTGGCCTGGTCTGAAATGTACGTTCTGGTTCAGTTGCTTATTAGAAGATTAGATTGCTTAGAATAGCCATATCTAACTTATCTGTGTGGCCATGGGAGTGTCTCTGCAGATGGTAAATGCAAATATTATAATTAATAGCCCTGCCTTGTTCTGGTTGGATCTTGGTTGAGTTTTTAAACCTGGACCCAAATATCCAGACCTGGATTAATCACAGCCTGAGTATCTATAAACACTGTAATGTATAATGTCCACGTTTCCTGGAACATCGTAGAATAATTAATAAATACATGAATAATAAATAAATGATTTGAACTTTAATGAAGAGAAAGCTAAACATGCCTGAAGATCACAGATACTCAAGTTCCTTCTCGACTTCCTGCCATCACCTGCATCACCACACACCAGTACATCAGTGTTATCTCCACACTCAGAGTCGTTTATAAAGCCCAGAGTGTCTGATATGGACTTATTCATTACTCAGACTTCTATCAGGGAAAAACGAGATGATGGACAACGTGTATGAAAACACGGCGTATGTTCCAGATGGTTATGAGAATTCCTGTAAGGCCAGCATAGATACTTGCAACACCGGAAGACCCCAACCGGACTGTGCTCCTGTAATTCCCCCGAGAAATATACACAATCAAAACGCAGCTGTTCATTACAGTAATGAGGAGAACCCGACCCCAACCTTTCATTCACCTGCTGCAGGAGGGCCTCAGTGTACAGGTAAGAACATCTTCAGCTTCTCCACTACCGTAGCCAACTTCTACATCAGTAACTTAATCCTGCTTAATAAGGATACCATAGGAAACACCTAGCAACCACCTGGGATACCATAGCGAGCACCAATTCCAGGTCCTGGGTTTTCAATATTTCACCACAATTAGCGAAAGTTGATGTTGTACCATCAACAGCATCTAATATAAACACTAAGAAGGCATGTGTAGGTTAACTGGAGGTCTGGATAGTAAAGACATGTGGCAGTGTGGCAGCTTTCATCTGACTGAACTCTGTGAAAGGAGTGTAATACCGTCTGCTGTGAACCATATTCAAGTCAGATCAGTCCTCTTAGTTTAATATGTGACCGTATGGATTCCCCCAATTAAATATCTATGTGTGTCGTTTCAGGAACGAGCACTGCAGGCGGCCGAAGCTATAAACGGACTGCAGTGTGTCTGGGGCTGCTCTGTGTTCTCCTTGGGGCCGCCATCGCCTTTCTGTGGTTCAGGGTTATTGCAGAGCTCCAGACCAATAGCACCAAGCTACAGAACACACTCTCTGCTGTAGGTAAGCAGACTTCAGTTACTCCACAGCGATGCATTGACTTCAGAGTGAGCCAGAGCTGCTTTGGAATTTCTCTCAGGTTGGAGTTGCTTCTGTTATACCTTCTACGTTTACGTTTCAGCCTCCAAGGCAAGTCTAAAACAAATGAAAGGAATCGCATGTGTGAGGACTGTAGTGTCCCAGTTCTTTAAAAGACTCCACTAACAAGTAAAAAATAAACCCCTCACTATTACACTTCAGTAACGGTTCAGTGCAGTTTCACTTATGGATTACAAAGCACCTGTGTTTAGTTCTGATAAGAAGCCAACCTCCCATGTATCTCAGTTGGGCACCAACATCTCTTTCCAGTTAACTCTAGTTATGATGGTTATTTCCAGGTCAAACTGTATTTTTATTTATTTTTATTTTTTTTATGCTGACTCAGCGATTTCTTAACTGAGGAGAATGATCCAATATTACATATCCATGAGTGGCAAACTTAGATGAAACGTAGGATGAGCAGGAACTAGAAGGTGAACTTGGAGTCAATAGAGGTTTCAGTCTATGGGATGGTGACAAACAGGTGTGAGTGGGCACCGTGTTTCATTTAAAGGACAGAGATCTATCAAGGTCTGATCTGTGGAAGTGTATCATGGCATGAACAAAGGAGATTTCTGAGGACCTCAGAAGAGAGTTCATGATCAGAGCCAGACGCTGGACACTGTACAGGTTGTGGTCATGCCGGGTGATGAACTGCAGAAACAGGGCAGGAGACCCAGGGTGGAGCTAATGCTCAGGTGCCTCTAGCTGCTCTGAGGGTTTTGATATGATCACTCCGGAGAAACGTCATTCCAGTGCTTAACAAAGAAAAGGAAGGAAAGAGAGAAAGAAAGTAAGAGAGAGATGACTCTCACTGTCACTAGTGGTTGTACATAGTATGTTCTATAATATATTAAGCCTACCGTTCCTGTCAAAACACACAGCCAACTAAATGGATGTGGTTGGTGATCTTACAGACTCTACAGGCTTAAATTAACGGTAACTATCCTGATGTACCACTGTATTTATATATATATATATATATATATATATCTCCATATCTCCTCCTCTAATATATATTTAGTTGTGTAAAATCTTTTAGCCCAGTTTGAAAGCTCTTGTTCTCTTTTCAGTTTAGTGAATATTCATGATGGACAGACCAATAGAATTACTCCAAACCTGCTTAGAAATGAACCTTGTTATATCAACCTCCCCTGTAGGTTAAGAAAGCTGGTTCATCCTCTGGTAAAGCTTCATTCTTACCAGTTTTTTTTTTTAAGGTGGACTGTATAATTCCTGTATAAGTGCTGTTTATAGTTTGATGTCTTCACTTATAATGTATAGTAAAGCATTGTGGGAAACATGAGTAGCCATGTCTAAGTTTTGACTGGTCGTGTAAATGAGCACATAATACTGAACATAACTGAATCAGAAGGTAATATTAATCAGGACCTGACTTTGTTTCTCTGGGTTACCGCTATTGGTGTCCAGGGGAACCGAATAACATAGACAACGAGGACTGCGGTGAGTTCTCGGGACAGACTTATAAGAAGTGCTGGAATGACAGACCATGCTCTTTGAAAGAAGGATGGGTTTGTGAGAAAAATGCGTTTTAGTGAGAAGCTGAAGACTTTCAGGAAATGCATTTCCTCAGACGTCTTAAAGCTCTTCAGTGCAGGTCTAAGAAAGCATGACATCACATGACCACACAAGCAAGACGAGCATGTCCGTCAGAAGGCAGAAGGGGTGGGAGACGATGTGGTAATCTTATCTGCTATTATCTGCACGCCATCGAGTCACATTATTATGACCACCAGCTAATATACAGAGTAACCGCCGCGTGCAGCACAGACAGCAGCTAGACGGGCTGGGAGTGACGGGGAACTAGGCCACAGAAGAGTCACATGACCGCACAAACTAGACAAGCATGTCTGTCAATAACTTCCTGGTAGGTTGTTACATGTATCTGGAGCCATGCTGACTGCAGTGTACCTCACAGCTGCTGGAAGGTGTGTGGGGGAGGATCCATAGAGAGCGAACACGGCGATCAAGGTGGTCCCAGAGGTGCACAATTGTTGTGAAGTTCGGAAGATCTAGGGAAGACAATCAGCATGTGCAAGTGTACGTGATAATGCAAAGATGGATTCATACTCAAAAGGGTTGAAAGTGCCTTCCTGAGAATCGTCCATGAGCTACATGCTGCCATCTTCAAATACAGGAAGTGGTCTTCATAATGTGACTCGACTGTGTATTCCGTGGCTGTCCAAAGTGAAGGAAGTCTCTACAAAGTGGTAACTTTACAGGAGAGGGAAAACCTGATCTAATTTTAATGTGGGTCAGTGGAAGCAGATTTTGGGGCATTTCGGTTGGCCCATTCATCATGAAATCGTCATGCAGTGTAAGTGACAGCTGCTGGGTTCAAACAAAGCTTAAAGTTCAGTTTTCCACAAAACTGGAGAGACATGTTTGTTGTTGGACAGGGGCAATGCACTGTGCACTGGAGTCTAGCAGCATGCAGTACCGTATGCAGTGCACTACAGTTACTCTCACGGGCCATGTGCTGTACTACAGGGCATGAATGTAGTTAGACTCTACCGCCATCAAAACCTGAACCAGTCAGATTATAAACAACCCCGAAACTGTGACCTGCTTATTATTTTCTGTTGTTATTAACATGCCTACATGAGTCGGATATATATATATATATATATATATACAGAGCCCAGATCCTGTTTTAAGCCCCCTTTGAAGAGGCACAGTGTGTATACTGAATGTTTATCACTGAAACACTTTATGGTAAATATGGAAGCTTCTCTTTCTCTAATCCTTTCATTTCTCTTCAGCTCTTACAGTCGTGTACTGTAGTCTTTGCATAGCTTCAGAGGCTTCAAGCAATAAACACTCCATGAACCATCCGTCATGACTCATGTCAAATCAAAAGTGTGGGGTCCCACACTTCCTTCTGCACCCAGAAGGAGGTGTGGGACCCCAGTGCTGTTTGGAAGGAAGATAAAGGTCACCAGGAACAATAAATGATGATATGTTTACCTCAGCATGGAGGTTCCTAATGGTCTCCTGTGATAATCCATCCCATGCAGCTTGAATATCCTCACACAGTTCCTGCAGAGTGTGCAACAGGGGTGGAGGTGGAGTGACATCAGACCAAATGTTCACCATGGTGCTCACCTCGGTGCCTCCACCCGTAGATTTATTGGTGGTCTCCACCAAGACAAAAGCAGGACTCGTCATTGAAGATGACACACTGCCTTTCTGAGTATCTGTGTAACAGTATGGCACTTCACCACTGTAGTCTATTATATATAATAGTTTTAATAATAGAAATAATTACAGTGAAAATCATGAAAAAAACATGAAAAATAAATGGCACAACACCAACTGACTAAATTACATAACAAATCATCAAAATACAACAAATAGATACCATATATGGCATAACACACGTGCAGCCTACAAGAATGATGGGTTACAAGCAATTAAATAAGTTTAAATCACTTTGATTGGAATAATAGTTTGTTGAAAGTCTTTTCTCCGGCTGAATGGAGCACTTTAATACTTAGGTTTAAATTTATTTAGCTGTCCTTCACTTCCATGTGGTAGTTTAACTAATCACTCTCTTCTCACAGAGCCAATACTGCAAATCATCACAGTTAGAATTAGCCCAGTTCAGTACAGGATCAGACCCATAACCAGTTATGGGTCTCTATAATCATGTGGTCCACGACTCCAGAACCTGAAAGATTTGTTTCTTTGTTAGTACACGTCCTCGTCTGCATCCATTCTACACTGACTGACCTTAACTCCAATAGTGACCCTGCATGTGCTGCATGTGAGCTTAACACTACTGCTGGCAGGAAGTCACAGCAGAGTCCCTGCACTCTGCGATAGTGCACTAGTCAGTAGGCTGATCTACGTTAAGGAGATTGTGGTAGATGCTGAACACAGAGGTGAGAATGTGATGGGCTGAGATGTCACATGGTAAATATAGTTTATTTATATATATAGTTTTGGGAACCGTAAGTCCCTTTTCTGATAATGTCCTCACAGAGTCGTTATTGGGGTCTTAATAAAGACTGAAGGACAGAGAGAAGGAAGGAAGACAGGATGAGTAGGAGGAGTGTATCTGAAAAGGTCTCTTTAATACAGTCTGTTTCTACTACAATCTGAAAATCTACATACATCATCAGAACACACATCCATAACTATTTACACCAGAACAGTTCTAAACTCAGCGCTGGCTCACCTTCACTCACATGCAGTCGTTTAACTAATCACTCTCTTCTCACAGATCCAATACTGCTGTACAGAACAGTTAGAATTAGCCCAGTTCTGTACAGCATCAGAGCCATAACCAGTTACAGCACAATATCTATAACCGTATGGTTTTCCATGACTCCAGAACCTGAAAGACAGAATCAGAGTATGTAGTGTGTTGATCAGAGCAGTGGAGACGGAGAGTTACTGAAATTAGAATGTGTTTTTAAATTTAAACTTTAATTCCAGCAAAAACACATACAGATTATTATTATCACTGAATAATTAGCTCTTATTTATGGGCTGTATGTTTTGTGTGACGGTGCTGCTACCACCGGGTTTATGAATCTGGCCCAGTAGCTACATCACCAGAGTTCAGTACAGTGGTCTCTTACCCAGTGTCTACAGCTGAGTCGTCCACCCATCTCCATCTCCAGCCTCCTTCTGTGTTTCTGTAACTCAGACCAATCCAAGCTGTCTGATCTCCTCTCAGTCTATTAATGAAGTCCTGTTGAAGTGAGAGGATCACTATAACACACTACCAGATACACATGTTCACTAACGCCCACACTGAACTGCAGCAGCAGCAGCACAGTCTAATCAGGGTCTGTTACAGCACTGGATCTATACGTCTGGGCTGAGTGTAGACTGCTTGTGTTCCAGTGACTCTAATTCTCGTCCAATGAGAGAAGAGAGATTATAATCAGACACAGAGTCTCCACTGATCATCTTGAAGCTGCTCTGGTTGGGTTTGTAGAGGAGGAAGTCTCTCCAGGCTGCAGGCACTGATACTTAAAGAGCTCATATCATGTTCACCTGCTTTCATTAAGAGGGTCATGTAGTTTGTGAAGCTGCTCAAGTTTAAACCTGTACCTTCACTCTCCAGCTCATACAGTCCATATATGGATATCAATATACAGAAACAGCCTGTTTACAGCAGTCTAGCCCCGCCCACTCACCCTGAAGCTATAAGGAGTGTTTCAGCCAGAAGTGCTTTCTGAATCAGCCAATCAGAGGAGAGCTCATTTACATATATCAGTCTTAAAGACACAGTAACAGCTTGTGTAAAGTGTGAGGGGTGAAGAGAGGCTGGAGAATGCTCATGTTAAATTATTAATGAGTGTTTTGGTTTGTAAACACACAAATATCAAACGTGTAGAGTGTAGAATATGAGCTGCTTAGTGAGATTCAGGCCCTATAATAATTATCTACCTCTTTATTACACAGAGCAATCAATATACCAGCTGAACAGGAAGGTGTGAAGTTATAAACTTTGGGTAAGTGTCTTGAATTTTTTATTTACCCCCCCACACGACCCTCACCTGTTCCTCTCTGCTGTTTATGATCACCAGGTCTGCTCCTTTACCTTTGCAGTGCTGTCTGCTCTCTCTCCAGCTCTTCCTCTCAGTAGAGATGTAGTATATAGTGGAGCTGAAGTAGATCCATTCTTGTTGAGTAATGAGTGTCTCTGTTCAGACAGAATGATACGAGTTGTGATTATAACACATTCATAACAATAATAATCCCTTCTCTGCTCCTGGAACTACTTTCCTTTTAACCAGTCACTGCCATATGATGTACATGCTACTCCTCAGTGAACCACCTGAACATCCTCCCAACACATCCATCACTTTCAGCATTTCAGATAATAGAAAGATCTACACTGTTCATCACTGTTACCTTCCCCTTTGGGTGTATCTAGGGGTAAAGCAGATGTAACCTGGAGCAGGTGATGAGGAATGGAGGGGAGGGACATGGACACCAGCAGTACTGTGTTACTGTCAGAAATGGGGCTTGTAAGAGACGAATTCAATTAAAGCTTATTAGTTAGTGTTGTTAATTCTTTCTTTGCTTTAAATTCTTCTTTAATTAGATTTATAAGTGTATGCATACATAGAAGCATTTCATTGGCTGTTAGTTTCCAGTGGTTCGGGCGCATGTGCATGAAAAGTGGGACGGGGTGGTAGAGGAAAGCAGAAGGGCGCTGTGCACATAACCGAAAACAGTAAGCTTTTGACCATTAGCCACATTTTCCAAATCTTGTACAGAAGAACACGTTACCTGGTTGTTTCTGGAATGCTGTGATGGGATAAAGAGGAAAAAGTGAAAGTCTTCCATAAAAGACTTTTTGGAGTCTGTGAGTAATTCATTGGCTTCGGCTCACTAGGTAGATGGAACAAATAGCTACGAGGCAAGACTAAGTTTCTTGTGCACTTCTGCCAGTGGCTGGAAAATAAATCCCTGAAGCCTGAAGACGCTGTCACTACAGGGCTGTACAATGTAATATTGGTCAACATTCTCCGTACATGGGTCACAGCAAAGCGAAGAAAGAGTTAAGCTAGTTGACAGTAAATGCCTCTGGCACCTAACAATCACACTGTGATCCACCATGTAAACCTAAAGCTTCTTGTTTAGCAGTTTATAGTAACAGTAGCTGAACCATGGACTCCATTTAACAGTAGGAATTTTAAAATTCAGGATCATTACAGCACAGGGGTGTGTCTAAGTGTTGGCCGGGGCAGGGTATTGCCCACCCAGAGGAATCATCTTCAGTTTCTGCTCTGCTGATCCACTGAAATCAGGCTGACCATTTAGAGCTCTGGTCTCATGGTTGCAGCCCAACAACAACAACGTGGATCAGCATTCCTGAGTTTCTGTAGATTGTGCAGTAGGTGTGGTGCCTCCACACACGGATTCGTTGGTCATCTCCACCAAGACAAAGCGAGACTAATCACTGAGGATGACCTGCTGCCATCCTGAGTCACTCCATGACTGTGTGGCATGACTCCATTGCAATGTAGGGTGATCACTTCACGTGCGTGACCGAGTATGAAACTGGAATCATTTGATTGATTCCTTCTGGGAGTGACTGTTGGTGCAACTATTTTTTGACCTGCTCTGACCTGTTAACACGAGCACTGAAATGAAAAGAGAGATGATATTGTGATCGCTATGCCGAGCTACAGGTTTAAACTAAAAAGGATTTTCGTGTATTATTATTATTATTATTATTATTATCATTATTATTATTATTAAAAAATAGTAATTTACACTATGAGGCACTGATAATATAAATAATAAAGAATAATTATAATAAATAACAGTAATAATTACAGTAATGTCAATCAGATAAGAGCTGTTATAACTTCCAACACCTCAGAACAAGACTACACTCAAGGTTCAGAAGAATCCAGCAACACTACAGCACCACACACCAGTCAGGCCTGGATTAACTCAGTGTTGTTATGGTGACCTCTTGTGTCCACACATATTAACATGCATGTGCAGGCAGAGGACTTATCGCCAAATTTTGGGCTCCTGGCAGAGTAGTCTGTCCAGGTCCACTTTTCCCTTATACAAAATTAAAGGAAGTAAATATATATATAATGAATGAACTATGATGTATTTCTTAATGGGGTTGTTTGGTATTTAAGGGTGTGGAATCAATAAAGCAGGTGTGCTTTGATTTATAATAAGCGTAAACTCTGTTCACACCCATCTATATAATTAGAGAGAAACTCAAAAGAGAAAGACATCCTGCTGATCCACAGGGCCAACGCTTTGATTCATCCACAGAACAGAATCTCAGAGCTTCTGTGGCTTGTTTATATAGTTTGAGATTATGGGAGCTGATTTGTCTTTGTGTTTTTGGGTCAGTGGAGGTGTATGTCTTGGAGTTCAGGCATGGAGACCTTCACCGTTTAGTCTGCACCTTACGGTGCAATCTCAGAGCTCAGTGACTACAGTCAGTGTTCACTTCCTCTTTCTGCCACATCCAGGTAGTGTAGCCAGTGTGTCTGGTCTAGCTGTCTCTAACATTCGGCGCATCTCCTGCTATCTGCTTGTTTGTGGAAGGCAATGATCTCTTTTAACTTGAGCCATAATTCTAACATGCAATCAAACGTCTCAATCATTAAACCCCTAGTCTGTCCAGGTACTTGGTGTGTTTCGCTTATCGGTGCTGTGGGAGCTCACTGATAGAAAGATCTGGAAAACCAGAGCCAGGAAAAAGCTCAGACCAACTGAGCATGATAGCAGCTCAACTGCCCAGAGCTACACTCACTGGAGAACATGTTCAGGCTCTGTTTCCAGTGCTCTCAGAAAGCCTTTAAACAGGTTCTAGCATCGGTTAGCTAGAACCAAGCCTGTGCTGTGCCATACATTGGGCCTGCTAACTAAGCCCTATTGTTAGCTTAGCCAAAATGCTACAGTCCCAAACACCACAGCGCAGGTTTGATTTCTGCTTCCTGTCACTCCCCACCAGTAACTCTCCCTCTCAGACAGATTCTATCATCTATATGAATTCAGCAGAGCAGCAGTTAGTCAGAGTGTAGCTGATCGCTAAGCTAATGCTAGGTGAGGTGGTCAGGCTAGAGATCCAAACACCACAGAACAGGTTTAATCTCACCTTTCTATCCTTTCACCTCCAGTTGACTTGAATCCCTCCTATTTAAATCATTATCTTCTACACTTGTGTTGGTGATTTAGTTACACAGAACTGAACATGTTCTGTGGTGAGCAGAGGTGTTATCTTACTAGCTAAGCTAATGCCAATTTGATCATCTTCAGTGTAAACAGAGCATAGAATGAGAAATCATAAACATGGCAGAAACAGCACTGAACAGATACTGATCCAGGAACATACCACACACACAGAAATCCTGTTCACTGATCACTTACCCAGTTCAGAAAACTTCCTCTCGAATTCATCTCTGTCTTTCTGTAACTGGTCTCTCTCTTTGGTCAGGTTGGTGTTACTGGTCTGTAACTGGTCTCTCTCTTTGGTCAGGTTGGTGTTACTGGTCTGTAACTGGTCTCTCTCTTTGGTCAGGTTGGTGTTACTGGTCTGTAACTGGTCTCTCTCTTTGGTCAGGTTGGTGTAACTGGTCTGTAACTGGACTCTCTCTTTAGCCAGGTTGGTGTTACTGGACTGTAACTGGAATCTCTCTTTAGTCAGGTTGGTGTTACTGGACTGTAGGTGGTCTCTCTCTGTAGTGAACTTGATCCCCTGCACTGTGATGACCACCAGCAGGAGGACACACAGCAGCCCCAGACACACTGCAGCCGGTCTGTACCATCTGCTCCCTGCAGTGTAAAATTACAATTGGCCCACATTTACTTCTCTGAGGACTTTTATTACAGTGGTCTTTAATACAGAGTCTATAAACCAACATTAAACTTACACGCAGAGAATATTTCCATCCAGTACAGCACCGAGTGAACCTGCTAGCTGTACTGTAACGGTGTAGACTGGTACATTAACACTAATATCTATAAATGAATGTGTATTAGAGATTGTGTTTGGTTACCTGGATGTTGTGTTTGTTGGGTCGTCTTGGGGCTGGTGTCCTCCATCTCTGTAGTGGGCTCCTGGCCTTTAACAGCGTCGCTACTCTCATAGATATCCACCACCATCTCCACTCGCTCTCCTCTGTTCAGCTCCTCAGTGCTGATCACATCATAAATATTACCAGCCATCTCTAATCTGTTAAAGTCCCTCACTATCAGACCATTACTAGAGTTACTGTGTCCGTGTGAGAGCTCTGCTGCACAGCTACGCTCCTTAGCTATGGTTGATTATAAGCAGTCTATAAGTCGTCTGATGGCTTTAGTTAAGGACGTGACTGAGTTTTTAGAGCTGCATTTATATTTACTTCCTGTTTGTGGTTGAGAAGTGAGAAGTTCCTGCCCTAGTGTCTTTTTTAATGTCTGGTTTCTGAATACGGTACATGATTTAATAATATTAATGTTTACTTTAGTCTTGTTTATCACTTTGTTTCTAGGACTGATCATTTTCAAAGTCAAAGGTCACAAAGTCTGATCTCAGACAATGTCATGTGTCTTTACATATAACCACCACATGCAAGCCTCAAACGAGAGGTCTGACTTAATGTTTAGGCCTCAAACACAAAATTATTCTAATGAAAATATGATGACCATTCACTTATATCCTCATACAATAAGAGTTCTCTTTGGTGACCTTAGACCCAAGGGCTACAGAACATCCTGTTTCATTGGTCAGTGGTTTTCTATGGAGGTTATGCAAGCTGTGTGTGTCTGTCTGCAACGAGTGCATGCATTAGAAGGAGTGTCTGAATACTTTTGGACAATATAGTTTATTATAGTAAGTAGTAACCCCCCCAAATCTTTTTTTCAGTGGTCCTGCTCACATCCTAACTCATAGTGAACATTTCCTGTGTGTAGTTGCAATCAGTGCGTGGAGGTCACATGACTTACTATACAGCCTCATATTGTTTCCTAAACCAGTAATACGTTTCTATCCTGGGTTAAGTAAAGGTCAGGCTGTAGAAACTGTCTTCATGTCAGTATGTTATTGTTAGTAACAGCCCTGTTGACGGTGTGGGGAAGCTCGTATTGGCTAAAGTAACAGACGTTTTACTTTCGCCTGCATTAAAACCACAGGAAGCACCAGAGGAAGCGTCACCATGACAACGCAGCTGAAACACTACCCGCAAGTCAGCTGCTCTTCAATGACACTTTCATTGTTTCCTCTGACACACAGCTGACCTGGACAAACAAAGAGATGTCCAACAATGTGGAAATAAACATGGTCTGAAATAGATTCAGTGAAATTCATAGGTTTAAATTATTAACCTGTAAAATAATCTGATTATTAAATAGGGGGAAGCAGGTCTTGATCACCCCATGAGTTTTAAGGCACGTGTCTGAGCCACTAGCAAGCACTTTCACCCACTCATGTTGTAAACTACTTTATCCTGCAGTGTGGAGGACCCTATTCCAGTATTCCATAGGTGGAAGGCAGGAAACTCCCTGGACAGGCCGCCAGTCCATCACAGGGCAGGCACACAAACATATACACAACCATTTCACCTGACTGGGTGTGTTTAGACTGAGGGAGGAAGTCGGAGCACCCGGAGGAAACCCACACAGACACAAGGAGAACATGCCAACTCCACATAGAAAGGTCTGTGGAACCCTTCGCCAGGAATTGAGGCCCTTCTTGGTGCCACTGCCACCACAACCACAACCACTACCCACTGCCCCCTAGTGTGTTCTAGTGTTCACTAGTGTGTGTATGTGGGTGTTACACTTCACTGATATCTTATACACTGATCTGTTAAATGCGGTACACTGATTCTCCTGTATGCAAACACAAATGCCAGGTGGCTCTAAATTGTCAGGACATCACGGAACATGTTGGTACCAGATACCACAGGGTACCTTCTGGGTTGTAGTACAGTCCATGCCTCTGTAAGCCGGAGTTGGCTTTCCTGCTGTGAAGTTACAGTAACCGGTGAGTTAGCACTTATCCCAGAAAACACCCCCCGGACAGGCCACCTATCCATCAGACACGAATACCTACACATTCATCTCCTACTGACCCGACTGCATGTCTTTGGGCTGTGTGGGGAAACCAGAGCACTCGAGGAACAGCTTCCTCTGAGGCTTTTGCTAGTGATCTGCTGCCCTCTGCTGGCCATCCCTTTACTGCACCCAGGCAGCCTGCCCCTGCTGCTTCGGGCCCTGTCAACAATGTGACTGCTTCCCTTGTATCCTTTGCTGTCTTTGATTCTGCCCTTTTCTCTTCTCAGCTTCCTCCTTTATCATCCATCCTCTTCCCTCACTATCAAATCCCCTACTCTCCTCATCTGTTCCAGACACTCTCTCCTGTTCTCTTACCTTCATTTCTCATCCCATTCCAGAACTCACTGCTTAGTCTCAGCTGGTGCTGCCACAGCCTCTTCTAACTCACCCCTGATTCGATGCTCCATCCCTCACCAACGGCACTGGTGATATTTCCTTCACTCTCAAGTCTGTTAATCCACACCCCACCAAGGGCCTTACGTCATCAATGTCATCCTAAGTCCAGCTGCTCCTTTCACCCAAACATTCTGTCTCCCATTACCGCTTCCACAACAGCGTGCACCATGTTCTCTTATTAACCATTTACCTAACCCTTTCCATTCCTGCTCAACTTTTTGGTAGAGCACATACCTTATAGAGTCACTATATCTCAATGAAAAAACTTTATTTCTACCAAACGGCATGTTGGGTATGTTACGTCTGTTAAAATCCACTAGAGGTCACAGAGTCCTTTAGCTTTTATGCCTCTACTGTTCTCATCCATGGAGGAACCAAGCAACAAGTACTCATCATTGTATTTGGCTCTAAGGTAAGCTTAGTTTTTCAGCATTTGATAGTTTCAGAGGTTTTCCTGATGAAAACAGGATTATGAAAATTACACAAAAAAAAGAAGCTCTATTGAGATTAGAGTCATTTTTAAAAACTGTGTTACCAAACGGTATAATTTCTCTTTAATTTAAATTTCCTTTATGCTAACGGTGACTATGCTAAGCTAATACAATTAAAAGTGACTGTGTGTGACCTCAAGGGGAGGACTTGAAGCATGCAGAGCCAAAGGTGTGCACACAGAGTGTGTGTGTGTGCGTGTGTGTGTGTGTGTGTGTGTGTGTGTGTGTGTGTGTGTGTGTGTGTGTGTGTTTGCTGGACACTGAGCAATGTAACATCCCTCTAGTGTTTATAGCACACCATCAGTTTATTTATTTTTCCTGACTGTTTGCTTCAGATGGAGAGATAAAAAGACACGATGGATAGGAAGCTAGAAGCTAGAAGGTTCTTCAGGAGCTGTGTGAACACAGAAAGACTAATGATGAATGAATGAATGAATTAAATTAATTCCAATCCTTGCCGTCATTTATTCACATGCAGTAGTGTACCTAAACACCCTCTTTACACAGATCCAATAACGCTGATCAGAACAGAGATATTCAGCCCAGTTCTGTACAGGATCAGGCCCATAACCAGTTACAGCACAATGTCCATGACCGTGTGGTTGTCTATGTTTCCAGAACCTGCAAGATAGAATCAGAGCATCTAGTGTGTTTATCAGAGCAGGGAAGAGGAAGTGTCAACAATAATACCAATTTAAAACATCAATAATAATAATAACAACAACAATAATAATAATAATAATAATAATAATATCAGTATTACATGTTTTATTTTTCCTTATTATTGGTATTATTATTATTATTATTATTATTATTATTATTATTATTATTAGGTTCTTGTCTAGGACACTGTTAGAAATACAGCATGGTGACTTCAATCATCAATCAAAATCATCAATTAAGTTCAGTGGTCTCTTACCCAGTGGTCACTGATGAACCGTCCACCCATCTCCAGCCCCCTTCTGTGTTTCTGTAACTCAGACCAATCCAAGCTGTCTGATCTCCTCTCAGTCTATTAATGAAGTCCTGTTGAAGTGAGAGGATCACTATAACACACTACCAGATACACATGTTCACTAACGCCCACACTGAACTGCAGCAGCAGCAGCACAGCACAGTCTAATCAGGGTCTGTTACAGCACTGGATCTACACGTCTGGGCTGAGTGTAGACTGCTTGTGTTCCAGTGACTCTAATTCTCGTCCAATGAGAGAAGAGAGATTCTAATCAGACACAGAGTCTCCACTGATCATCTTGAAGCTGCTCTGGTTGGGTTTGTAGAGGAGGAAGGTCTCTCCAGGCTGCAGGCACTGATACTTAAAGAGCTCATTAGTGATCCTCAAGACCCTCACCTGTTCCTCTCTGCTGTCAATCATCACCATCTCTGCTCCTCTCTCTGTGCAGTTCTCTCTGCTCTCACTCCAGCTCTTCCTCTCAGTAGAGCTGTAGTAGAAACTGGAGTTGAAGTATCT
Organism: Prochilodus magdalenae; assembly: GCA_024036415.1. Lineage (NCBI taxonomy): Eukaryota > Metazoa > Chordata > Actinopteri > Characiformes > Prochilodontidae > Prochilodus > Prochilodus magdalenae. The sequence continues at coordinate 972 of JAMWET010000830.1, read as the reverse complement.
CCATCCTGGGTCCTTAATGAGTCTCTCTGCTCAGACAGAAGGATACGAGCTGTGATCATAACACATTCATAACAGTAATGCATTATAATTCATTCATTCATTCCTTAATTAATTCATTCATGTGTGTCACTTATCACTGAAGTCAGACTTGAAAACTCCAACTAAGCCCCCCAGGTGACCTGCTACAATATCATAAACCCCGCAGAATGCTAAAGAGGTGGCACAGATATGGGCCTGGTAAGAACCCTACTACTAATAATAATGAATGAATTACACTGTGGACAATAGTAAAATTACAGCAGTGCCAATCAGAACAGAAATATATATTCCTAGACTTCAGATCAAAACTATAAACGAGGTATAGAAGCTTCCAGCAAGACCAGCACAAGGCACTGCAGTAGTGCCATGTCTATACTGAGATTATTGTGACCCCTTGTGCCCACACATATTAATACACATATTAATTAATACACTGGATCATATTACACTCATCATCCAAAGAGTAGCTGCACCCAGAAGGAAGTGTGTGGGATTGCAGTGCTGTTGGGAAGGAAGATAAAGGTCACCAGGAACAATAAATGATGATACATTTAGACTGATATGATCGATATCTACAGAGCTACACCTACAGAAGTAGTGTCTCTCGGTATGGTGTCATATCAGTGATAGATATGATCAGTCATATCAGTGAATATGACTATAATCAGGATCTTGATAGATTTGCCAATGCTGATTCAGGACCAGTGCTGCAAAAAAACCTAGAAGGGAAACTTTCCTGACACTCGATACATCACTGCTCTTTAGCTAACGTGCAGGTCCCTTCAGCGGGCTTCTACAGAGCCAGGATAACTGACAGCATGTCTGTGTGGGTGAATTTGGTCTATATGCACACAGTGGCCCCAACACAGGGACTCCCAACACATGGACATCATTTACAAACCCAAGGCTAATGATCTTGTCTCTCAGTCAAGG
>JAMWET010000829.1:0-115462 GCA_024036415.1 Prochilodus magdalenae | reverse complement strand
TGTGACCAATCTCAAAGCAGTGGACACTTGTACTTTCAGTCCAGTTCCTTCCATGGTAAAGGGCCTCTTAATGTTTGCTCTAGTACACAAACCATTTACTGGTCACTTTAAAAAACAGGCCACTTCTGAATTGATTGCTTTTGTGACCTCACAAAACCTACACACTTCCACATGTCTGCATCACCATACCACTAAGGCGTAAGCACCGTAATTCAGAATGGCTGGGTTTCAGAATGCTGTACATTGTTGGTGAATGGAACCAGACGTCCACTCACCTCGAAGAGCTCCCTGAAGGTAAATGTAATAGACAAAAGATAAAGGTAATAGACAGTTCCTGCAGATGGTGCGGTAGGGGTGGAGGTGGAGTGACACCAGGCCTTCTGGACGTGTGACAACAAAGCATTCGTCTTGGTGCTGACCACGGTGCCTCCACACACGGATGCGTTGGTCAGCTCTACTGAAAATGACCCACTGCCATTCTGAGACCCACTGCCACGACACCATTGCAGTCTTGGGTCAGGGGCGGTTGTAACGATCTGTGTGCACGTAGTATGCTACACGGTGGTTGGTGTAGCTCAGCGGATAACATCGCTACCCACCAGGGAACCACCACCACGTGGGAGAATGGGGTTCGAATCCCAGTCTGGGTGACTACACTGTGCTACATCAATAAGAGTCCTTGGGCAAGACTCCTAACACCACACTGGCCTCCCTGTAGTATGATTACCCTTGTACGTCGCTCTGGATAAGAGCGTCAGCTAAATGCCATAAATGTAAATGTAAATGTAGTCCTGCGTGGTGCTGGCACTAATAGGGTGACTCATGGAGGGCGTCACCGCTCACTGAATGCCTGTAGCAATGGCTGTTGGGTCACTACGCATGTCAGACAGTTTGTTGGTTTCCTCTCTCTCTCCATGGTTCGTGTCACTGGTGCATCTATGGTGGTATCCACACAACCGGTATGGTGCACAATACGTTGATAAGACCATCCCGCTTCCTGGGCCCTAGGCTGCGAGCCCTCTTCTATTCCTCCAACCTCTCAAATTGTGGGCAGTCGTGGGCTGGAGGTTAGGGAACCAGCCTTGTGACCGGAGGGTTGCCGGTTCAATTCCCTGAACTGACAGTAATGACTGAGGTGCCCTTGAGCAAGGCACCTATCCACCTGCTCCCCGGGCGTTGTGGATAGGGCTGCTCACCGCTCCAGGTAAGTGTGCTCAAGGATGCTAAGGACACTACCAACATCACAAGTCAGAATGGTAGTCAGTCCAGTACAATGAAAAGGCCTGTCCTTGCTTAGGTCATGTGTGGCTGAGCGAGGGGCTTGAATCATTTGCATGTCTCACAGTGTCAAACCTACCCACCAAGTTTCATTCCAGTAGACATGTGTAGGTTCACAGATGTGTGTTGTAAACATGGAGACCCCTGGTTCCCATAACCTCCACTGTAACACACCGAATGACGTTGTTTACATCTTTTAATATCTTCCTTTGATGATGATAATGTCACTTCCTCCACTCCTTCATTTACACGTTGCCATTTTTGCAACAGCAGGCTGAAGGGGTCTCCGCAGCGGAGCCTGTCATGGTGGGCATGGGAGTGAAACCCCCTCTGCAAGAGGAGATGGACTTGCGAGAGGGCCAACGAGAAGTGTTGCAGAGGTCACAACTTCCTCTTTGTAAGTTCTCCTATTTATAAACACGATCTTGTCAGAGAGCAGGCGGGTTGGGAGGCTCATTCCCCAGATGGGTTGGATAGTTTCAGTGCATCAAACATTACGGCTTGACTTGTTTCTCTGCTGAGGTTGTGCTAATACAGAAGTGATCCTTACGGGAAAATTTGGAAGCCCTCTAAGGGAGGACTCACTTCCCATATCTGTGGGCAGTCAAGGGGATGTAGAGGAACAGCTCCGTTTCTCATCAACGGCGACTCATCAGGCGAATGCTGAAAGACCAGGATTCCTGTTTGAATGCTGTTCAGAGTTCACAGAAAGGCCTTATCACCAGTCCCACCACAGCTCCAACCACAATTTACCCATCTGCCCCCACATAGTGCAAAGCCTGCAGTGCTCACGTCTGCAGTGCTCTTGTCAAAAATCTCTCTACATGCATGTTGCATGTTTCCAGGAGATGCTTTTATGAGAAGATCAGATGACACCCAATCACAGGGAGAAAGTCAAAGTGATCTAGAGAAATTGGAACTCCTAACAATCACCTGGAAGACCTGGTAAGTCCACCATCACTGTCCCCCTCAGATAAACAGCACTTTAAGGCGTCTATGCTTTGGAGAACAGAGACCATGAAGCTCCACTCTGGCTTTTGATCTGAGAACCTCCACAGGTGTTTCTGTCCAAGGCTCTTCGATGCTATGGAGGTCTGAACATACCAGCCTGGGCTGGAGGAAGTGCTGTCTGTCAGAACGGATGGAGGGGAGCTGTAGGCGTGCTGGTGGCAGAGCTGCGCACAGTGCTTCAACAGGCAACCCCAGCGTTCAACAGGGCAATGGCGGAGCAGCTGGCACCGGGGCATTTCCTGGGGAACTGTGGTGGCAGGTGCAGCCGCCGCTCAGAGTTCAAGACTCTGCTGCTGCTCACAGCAGATCGAACTACACCAGCAGCCATGAGCTCTGAATACAAGGAGACGGCAATGTTGTTAAACGTCTCTGATTTGTTTTGTCTGTAAACCTTTGTGGGTCCATTTTGGTGCCAATCGAAAGCTGCTCTAGATATACTGAACCTGTAACCGCGAAATACCCATAATTTAAAAAATGGAAATTAACAACTACTTATGTTTGCTTCTTCAAAAATGCTCGTCGTCCCAGTCCCATAAACACAAACACATGTACGCGGCTAACGCCTGTCATTTTAACAGGAGCTTGATGCAAGCGATTGGCAAACCCTTGCTTCTGGACAGCGTCCATGTGTGCTATATTGGTGTGCAATAAGAGGACAGTGGTAGAGCAACCACAGCAGAAAGAAGAAGCTCTGAGCGAAGGCCTCGTGTGAGAACACTGCAGGGTTTATTAATAGATCTGATGTGGTTTGAGTCGAATGGTGTGAAAAGACCCATATGCACTGGCAAACGCAAGCGCTTCTGTTTTAGATCAGCCCACCCGTACGCTTCTACTTTAGCTACTGCTTTATGGTCTCCCAGAGCTGTCTGGTACTTTCACTAAGCATTTAACCCCTTACATGACCGACATTGCACTCGCTGTGGGCTCCCTATAGTCTATTGCACGCTTCTTTGCTATGTAGTCCATGTAGCCTCTGAAAAGTGAGCCTCAGTTGGTAGTAAGGCTGGAGGTTTTAAAGGGCTGAACATTAAAAGGCGGTGAGGGCCTGCATCTCCTGTAAATGTACACGTTTTGCGTTTTCTGTATTTGACATTCTCGCTATTGCGACATGAGCGTGGATTCATCAGCTAGGCTTCATTTCCGCGAACAAGCTGCAAGTTTTGTTCACTTGCTGCATCTGAGTGCTCAAGTTCTGGTAAACAAGGCCGACACCCAGCAACTGAAAAGAGAGAGCGAGAGAGCAGAGAGCTGGGAGACAAATGAGAGACCCTCCCTTTGTTGTAGGAGAGGAACGCTTGCCAAAAGTCGCCACCTTCAGGCGCTTTGAAGCAATGCAGGAGTTTTCACTGGATCTCTATGTGGGTTCATTATTCAGCGATGAATCTCATGACCTGCTGATTTTGGTATCCCCAGTCTTTCTGAGCATCTCTCGTTTCCTGATTAAATATGTCATACATGGATTTGATTTAGCTGGCTAGGTGGAGCATGATGCTGACATGTTAGGAGGGTGCAGGCTAGGATGGGGATGGGGATGGGGATGCATCTCAAACTTTGCAAAGCCATTGGACACTTCAACACGCTTGCAGGAGAGCCCTAACCTCTTACTCTGCAAGGCCAGCCCATCATATCATCACCTGGAGAGAGCTCTCCTAGACGTTCAGCCACTGTTGGTGGTCTAGCGGTCTAGCTGCTTGTCTGCTTTGACCATGAGAGCAGCATGCTGGCTTGGCTGTTGTGGTAGTACCCGCTGCTGTAGCGCTCAGAATGCAGCTTGGGCTTTGCCTCGCCACAACATGTTCCTTTCAGTGGGGAGCTCAGATTTATGCAAATGACACAGGCTTATAAATCCTAGGTCAATTGCTAAGGTAGCAAGCTTACCTTTGAGATTCAGGCATCCATTTATATAGCTGTTGATGAGTACAGCGCTGTGAAAATAGGAAACACATAAAAGGCACCGGCGGAGTTTTCTGGTGCCAGGCATGTTCAATATGCTTCCTTCACCACACAAACACCAAAGTGATGGAAAACGATATTTAATCTTCTATAAGGTTAACAATTTGAAGGATGACAATTTTCAAACAACAAAAAGGGCCCAGGTCCTGAAGCATTCAGACCCTCGCAGATCCAGCCGGATTTGGACGGCAGGGGCGGAGCCTACTCCCTGGACAAGAGGACCTGGTGGTGTGGCTGGAGGAGACCGTAGAAAGCAGCAAATGGGCATAAATGGAATCCTGGTGGCTGTCCACCAGCCAGATTGTCACATAGCGCCCTCTTTGGTGCCTTCATGTTACTGCACAGCTTTTCCTGCTCCACCCTGACCCTACCCACTTCCACACCTGCAGCTGATCTAGGACTCATCATTTATACTCCATTGTTTGCTCAGCCTGGTTGCGAAGTCTCTGTGTTCACACTAGAGTTCTGAGCCGTGTTTCCCGCTGTTCTTGTTTCGTGTATCTGTAGCGTTGTGTTGGTTTCCATGGTTTTGACCTTGCTTTAGTTTCTGGATTTAGTCTTTATGGATATGTCTCTGATGATGCCTGCCTGTGTTTGACCCCTGCCTCCTCTGATAGTGATTCCCGGACACACCCCAATAAAACCACTTTGCCCTTGCAACCTGCCTCAACCTCCTCGTTACACAGATACAGTTTGTCTTCCTTTGCACAGTCAGAATGTGTTTGTCCCAAGCCCAGTGAAGTCAGCTGTCCTTCCGTCCGTGTTTGGAAGCCCGCCTACCGGCAAGCTTGGCACATCCTCACACATCACACAGAGAGCCAAACCAGTTAAAAACTGACCACTCTGAAAGATCCTGGTCCAATCTCACGTGTGAAGGTGGATCTACCAGCTTGTTTCAGGGTCGGACTCTGGATCAAACTGGCAGAATCGACACCATTATAAGCAGATTGGCTGATGTGAGAGCTGCAACAAGTTGTTATTGTTAGTCTACAGATGTGTACAGATGTTACTTGTGCTATTTGTGCCCTTAATTATTTAACATCTGCATTTAACCCATCTGTACAGCAAGACACGCACCAGCACACACACACACACACACTAGTGAACACACACACTAGGGGGCACCATAGTGCTTTTAGATGCAAGAGTGTCTGAACATTTACTTGGCCTACGTCCAGAAACCTCCAGTCCATGCCAATGTTGTATGTTTCAGTCACTCGGGGACTCAGTCTTTGTCTGATGAGCTTATACTGATTGAGCATTAAAGACCAGTGAGGTATTCCCAGTTGTGTCCTCTAAGTTCTGAACACACTCCAGATATTCTAGATGTCGTACAAGGAATGCATCTCATGTGTCCTCAAAGCTTGGGTAAGTGATGTGCAGCTCTCACCGATCCGTCAGTTTCTGGAAGTAAACTTGGGGCTCGTGAGGCGCTGATGTGTCAAGTTCATCAGCACCTCAATCAACACTGTAGATGCTTATCTCCACACTGTCTAAGGTGAGGACCCCCGGGGGACCTGATGGAGAAAAGAGGTTGTGAAGTTGAGAAATTGGGGAGCGAGAGAGAAATAGAGAGTGCACTGGTGGAGTTTATTTTATATAACATGCAAGGAAACTAAACACACTAAGTAAACCAAGAGTTACTGTACTGTGCAAATGTCAGAGACCGCCCTTGCGTTATTTCATTTCCGGTCAAAACCACCATGGAAGCCGCATTCTGTGACCATGTCACCCTAAAATAGCAGCTTTAGAATCATTCTGATGATACTCTGGCTTACAACAGGGAGAACAGCATCTCTGTCATTCCCATTCCGAGCCCGGAATGGCAGCACTCTGGAATATTGAAGGACCGTGCACAAGACCTCTTGTAAGAACTCTGTATTGTTTACGTCACACACCAACACCTATGGGTCTCCAGAGATAGCTATGAGAAGAAGCTAGCTCGGTATTCCCAGCATGGACATCATGGCAGACACTCGGAAAAAGACGGATTGCTGCAGCTGGCATTCCCGGGCTCGGAATGGGAATGAGAGAGATGCTTATCTCCACACTGTTAAGGGTGAGGACCCCTGGGGGAACTGATGGAGAAAAGAGGTTGTGAAGTTAAGAAATCGGTATTCCTAGCGTGGACATCATGGGAAAGACTGGGAAAAGACACAAGAAGGTTTTCCTTGCGCCAAAAAAAGTTGGTCAGTCATCCTGACAAATAAAGCTTGAACGTTTGAACGTGCTGCAATAAGATCCTGTAATATTACCCAACCTTGCAAGTCCACATGGTTCTTTCTCCTCTGATGTTGTATTTGCTGGTGTTGTGTCGAATTCCGACATCCCAGAAGAATCCGACTGCAGGAATATGGATATACGGATATACACTCACTGTTCCTGAAAATGTGAGTGTAATCTGTAGCATTCCAATAGAGTTGGATCGTGTCCCTTCAGCTTGGTAACAAATGCATGTGTAAACAGTTTTTGACTGTGGCGTAAACATGAATTACACTGTGCTACTGTAGGGGGCACCCAAGAGCAGAATGAACCCATTCCTACATGATATTATTTAGGTGAGGCCAATCATTCTCTGAGAAGAGAATTTTCTAGCCAGGATTAACCCGTCCGTGAAGTGAAACACCCACAGACATACACTCTAGTGAACCTACTCACTAGGGGGCAGTGAGCGCACTTGCCTGGTGCGGTGAGCAGCCCTATCCATGGCATCTGAGGAGCAGCTGGAGGTTAGGTCACTTGCTTAACAGCACTTTGAACAGCCAAAACTAACCACCATGTCCTCCCAGTGGAGCAGCGTTCATCTCTCAGATGACCATCTCTCGCTGTCTATCCTTCTTCCACCGTGAGAAGACACCTCAACACTATGGAGGTCTGAAAGGAGGTGTAGCTGTTCAAGAAGCTCCACACTGAGAAAAGGAGACCCACACATCCAACAAAGAAGCTGCTGGTATTCTCCGAACAATGGACTGACCACCCCAGAGTCCAGATTCTCAACACCATCGAATGTGTTTGGGGTTGCTTGGATGATGAGAAGAAGCATGAACTGCTAAACCAACTACCGAGACTGAACTCTGGGAAGGGTGAAAATAGCTGGTGCCCTTTAAGTAAACCGGTGGTGTATAACTTTCACAAAGTACATCAGGTGGACTTCAGAGTCGAGTAAATTCAGTGCAGCACTCTTCTCAAGGTAGGGAGCCAGATTTGCCCGCATTGGAGCCTGCATGGGCATTTGTTCTGCTTTACTTCCTACAGCGACCCTGAGGCAACCTCTCAGGCTGTTTGCGGTGCTTTTCCCCACCTTAACTCCGCTCAGAAGCTCCTCTGTGTCTTAAGGCCTGCTGCAGTCGATGCCAACCGAGCCATAAACAAGAGCCGAGGGGGTCCAAGCGAAGAAGCGCTGCAGAAAAGCCTCCACAACTCACGTCCCCCCCAACCCCTCCAGCGCTGCGGGCCTCACTGCCCATCACCGGCTGTGATAGCTTCCAGAATTGCGTACCCTCGTAATCTCAAAGCCAAATCCAAAGAGAATCCATTATGGATAGCAACCTGAAGACAGCTGGCTTGTGCCTGAAAGCAGAGTCTCTCGTTTCCACCCTTGAGTCCATTATAATCATCGATTGACCTTGTGTGGTACTTGCTATTGATTTCCCTCTCATTTGCTGGGAGTTAATTAACTTGTAGAAAAGCCCTCGAGTGGCGTGACACCGCGGACAGCTTTCCGCAACTTCATTAAAGCCTAATCTTTATGAAATGGAAGGTTTGGAGTAAGGAAGCAGCGCCGTACTGGGATTAGCTTAGGCCGGAGCGCCTGTTGCACGCCGTGCATAACAAACCGGATTGCAGTGACGAGTGCAGGAGATGAGAAACAACAGTTAGCATTATTACAAATACAGCTACACGGGGTTTAACCACGGTGTTCTGCTCTTTGAGTGCAGCGATGAAGCTCCAGGTTGCTCTGCATTGCATGCATGAGAGCGGCACATCCGGGTACTCTGCCTGTACGTGATGCCCCGCCCCTTTTGGGTGAAAACAGCTGCTCTAATTTGATTGGTAGCAATCCTGTGGCTGGTCTAACTCCATCAAAGTGGACAAAGGACCATCGCTGCGTCCGAAACCGCCTACTAGCGTACTACTCAGTAGGCAAAAGCAGTGTGTCCAAATCCGCAGTAGTCAGGTGAAAATTCCCCGGGTGGCGTACTGCTTCCGGTTAGATTTTCAAGTATGCGAGCACACTGCACTGTGCTATCCCATGATTCCACTGGAGCTGTGGAGGAATTCCGAGCCATTCCGAGGAAGAAACAATATCGGAAATGGCTCAGTACGAGTGTAAGTATTCGTCTTACGTCAAATGATGTTGGCAAGCTGGCGGACGTAGTATGTCTGAGGTTGCGTGGTTACTACGTAGTTGCGTACTGAAAGAGCCTACTGCTTCACCGGTCGAGCGGTGCTAGGGTTGCCACCTTTCCGAAATTAAAATAAAGGACGGGGGCGTGGTCAAGTGTGAGTGACATGTGTTCGAAATCGCGTCCCGTTTTCAGGGCGCAGCCCATGCTCAGCACCTGGAAGTGCCATTTCCTGAAATATGTGACTACCTCGTATCGTATGTCCTATTTGGCTCTGTATTATGGGCGGCTTTGTTCTCGCCCAAAAACGAGCATGGTCAATGACAGGGACGTGGCATTGCTCGGATTTGTTGAGGTTATTGAAATCTGATGAAGACCTGGTACTGTATATCACTCACTGTTCATGTGGAAACATCATACAGTGTGATGACAGTTGTTGTTTCAGTGTAGATACAAATGTTTTTACATGTTTGGTTGAGGTTCTACACGTGTTTTGTTTTATTTGGTCAGTGCTGAAATGCATATAAATATAAGTTACTGGCTAAAAAACGTTTTACTAGCTTTAGCAGTCTGTATTATCTGAGTTCAGGAGTCCTTCACATTGTATTAAAAGGCCTCTTTACCACACTCTTTGTCTTTCCATGGTCTTATACCATATGCTGAGCAGCTAATTCAGAACCAGGAAGCACCAGGAAAACTACACTGAGTATTTGCTAACTGCTAGCAGACTAATCACACCAACACCAGCCTCCTGTCTTGACCTCTAGATAAATAAATATTATTTATTCTCTAAATGGGGTTTATTTGAAATCAGTTTCTGAGATTAAACCTGTTCCTCGGTGGGCTGTACCTGTCATCAGCTAACTACATTAGCACTGGCCAAGGTCAGAACAGCTCAAAGCCACAGAACGATTTAATTTTCATCCTTCTATCACTTAAAGCCCAGATCATGAAATTTATGATGTCAGATATGATCTTTTTTGCTCTGAACGGGTAATTTTAATCATCGGTTTGCTGGAACCAAACTGGTTCTTTGGAGGAAGGCACTGTGAGCTAATGTTAGCTTAGCCTAGCATGCTAAGTTTTATTTCCAGTCAGTTCACTTCACTTTCACTGTTTTAGGTTTCTGTTGGGAGTGCTTGTCATGACTAGCCAGTCAAACCAAAGCTGTACTGGTGTGTTTGGATCTCTTTAGCTAAGCTAGCTATGTTAGCTAAGAGAGAACAGCCTGCAGGCTGTAGCAGCAGCTCCAAACACCACATAGGTTTAATTCCTGCTTCTTGTCCCTCTAACATCAGCAATTCGAACTCAGATTTTTAGAAAAGAGTTCTCAACTTCAAGATCATCTCAACTTCAAGTGTCAGATAAGTTAGTCAGAATTGAACCTGTTCTGTGGTCAACAGAGCTGGCAGCATGCTAGCGTAGCTAATGCTAACAAGCTAATCTTTGCTGCTTTAGCAGCGCTGTTTAACATTGAAAGACGATCTGTGTTTGTGTGGAAAAGCCAACTGAACAATTTCCCTCCGTGCACATAATTATGGGGATACTTCCAACTAGGGGCACATCTGGGAGGGGGTAAGGACAATTCTAAGGAACAGGAAAAGAGTTGAAATCGTTTTCCCAGTCTGGACCGCTAGATTTCCCCACACAGTCCACCATTTTGGTTGCTGTAGCTCTGTTGGGATTGCTTGTAAATGTTGGGGATGTAAATATTAATAAGTCTGTTCTGTAACAGTGTAGATATATGTTAGTTATATGTAACTTTATTCAGCTATGACAGTGTAAATACAGTTTTCCATATGGCACCTTTAATCTAATTTCTCTAAAGGGAAAATAGCAGCGTGACTTCTGTGTTAACATCTGCTTTAGCCATTTGTAATCAGATTAAAAACGAGAATTGAGGATTAAAGCAATTTAGATATCAATGTGGATGAAAGCGATAGGATTAAACGGATTACCGTCCCATTGCGTGATTCCATTACACGCTACATGGTGCCAATATGCAGTCCATAATGATTACAGTCACTGAAATAACTTGAATAATCGTCAGGGTTTTAAGATCTTTGTGACTACAGCAGCAAAATAACTCTGTCCCACCCAGCCGCCCTGCTGTGCTGGGGGTCCAAACAGTAGATGGCAGCACTTTCATAGCACTACCAAACGTCACGTTCAGGAACAGCACACTGGAGTACATGCACTGCTGCTGCAGAGTAAGTGGTCGCTGTGTTTCATCACTGGCTCTAATGAAGGTGATTGATGTTTAATAAAAGCAGATCTAATGGAATACCAGCGCAGATTTAGATCAGAGTCTCGGTCCCCCCAGAGAGGCTTACCGAACCCACCCCGAGCCTAAGAGTGCCATATAAGTCAGAGTATGATAAACATGTGCGGCCGAGCTGACCACATCAGGCCTCCATCTGTTAGTCCAGATATGATTCAGAGTGTAGCTCATATATCACTGTGGCAACCTATGAACACCACACACTGACCTGCCTGCCAACATGCAGGAGCAATTAGACTGACAGTCTCTCTCTCTCTCTCTCTCTCTCTCTCTCTCTCTCTCTCTCTCTCTCTGTCTCTCTCTCTCTCTCTCTCTCTCTCTCTCTGTCTCTCTCTCGCTCCCTGTCTCTCTTTCTATCTCTATCTCCCTCTTTCTTTTTCTCTATCTCTCTCTTTTTCCATCGCTCTCTCTTTCTCTCTGTCTCTATATCTCTCTTTCTCCCTCTCTGTCGCTCTTATCCTCTCTCTCTCAATCTCTCTCTCTTATATATATATATATCCCTCTTTCTCTCTCTTCTCCTTTCTTTCTCTCTCTCCCCTCTCTCTCTTTTTATCTCTGCCGTCACACCATTTTTCTTCCATTCTCACTTTCTTACTCTTTCTCTTTTCTGTTTACCTGTTTTTCCTTTTTTCTGTTTTTCCTCTCTCTCTCTCTCTCTCTCTCTCTCTCTCTCTCTCTCTCTCTCTCTCTCTCTCTCTCTTCCCTCTCTCTCTCTTACCTGCAGATGTCTACATGTGTGCAGTATATGAGTGTATGTTATGTAAAGGTGTGCGGTCGGAGTGTAAAAGGCGTTTATAGGCGTTTATAAAGCTCTGAGTGGGCTCTGATACCGCACGCGCTGTCTCACCACCCTACCCCACCGATACTGTATACACCATCACCTCATTCATGTCCCTCCATACAGCGTCTGTCCAGTACGGTGATTTACATTCCCACATACTGCAGCACTGGACACGACACAGAAGGCCATTTATAGGAATACCTGCTATATATAGTATATGCATTTCTACAGGGGACTCCCACCAAAAACTTCAGCCACTGAGGAATGATGTAAACAGAGTCATTCAGAGGAGCTTTGGTGTGAAATGGTTGATTGTAGAGGCTCTTTTTATACTGGCAGTGATACGAACCAGGGGTCTTTATGTCTACAGCCAAGGCCATTTCTAGCTATATGCGTAAAGACCCTGGGGTCACCAGGGTGGTCACCGGGGGGGTCCTGAAGAATGCTGGATTGTTCCTTCCATTCATTTGCCGGTATTATCATTTAACGTTAAGGGACGGTGAGCCCATGGCTGCTACCATGTTTCAGGCTCTTGCATGGGGGTCCCTGTGGAGCTTGAGAGGTATGCACATAGCTTGAATGGAGGTTATTGGACTTGTTAGTGTGTGAGGCCTAGCTAATATGAAACTGAAAACTAGCTAGCAAAAACACATGTCTATGAAAAAGGTGGAGCATGTTTTGCACTGTGACTTTTGCTCTGTGAACAGCCTATCTTAGCTAGGTTAGCTAGTTAGCTGTAGCACTGAGGATAACTGCTGTAGGCTAATTGGTTTGGTGCAATAAGGGAATATCTTGGGGCATCAAGTGATGAGAGTACAGGTACCAGTCATGCCACATTATCCCAGTTTATTACTGGTGTTAATGGATCCACATGTTGGCATGTGTTTTAGGGTATACAGCGTTTGGCTAATCTATGCTGCTTAATCCCTCCATTCACAACTAACACATTCTCAAGCCCTTGCATTAATTCCTAGAAACACCTGGGCAGATATCTATCTTCAGAAACAGCTCTGCCTACAAACATAGCCAGTGTATTAATACAAGCTCACCGGACAATAAGAGTCACCTTGTGTTGCTTAACGTGGTAGTAACTTCAGGCTCCTATAGAGGGCCATGCACGAAGAAGATAGGGCTGTAAATACATGAGGGGTGTGAGTGATGGGATCCATAGATTGGGAAGAGGTGCTACAGTGCAGGGAATGTCTCGTTCCATGTGTGGAAAATGGTTCCAGAGCAGATGTTAATGATTGGTTAAAAGGAGTGACTGCATGTGGGCGTGGCCAAAGACCATAGTGTGAAGGAGGTAGCTGAATCTGCAGGTGTATGGAAGCAGCGTACGGTCATACGGGTCTACCAGCAGTGGATAAAATCCCAGTCTACAGGGCATTCTCCTCGGAACTGTGCCAGGGAAGGCATCCACCAAATCTGGGCCAACTGATCAGTTCCTGGTAAGAGTATCTGTACACTGATGTGACCTACCATCCAGACACTTGTCCAGTCCATGCCCACTCCAGGCACAGCTGTTATTGGTGCTGGTGGAGGTGTTATATGTCTTATATGGTTTTATATGTAATGCTTTTAGAGGTGGACGTCTGGTTCCATTCACCACCACTGTGAACTTCTCTGGGATGGAACTTCTGCACCAAACTGTGGAGTTTTCCATTTAAACCATCGAATTCCCAGACTTAAGCTTTGTTGTCCGGTTGGCCGAGTCAGGTCTCGAGTGATTATTAATCCTTTGCAGTTACAGAGCATCTGAATAATGTACAGTACGTGTGCAATAACAACTGGCGTCATTACAGCGCGGTGCAAATAGTCTTCTTACTGATACATCACTGCGGTTAGCTTTAATTGCACATCTTACTCCCTAATTATGGCTAATTACGGCTTATTCATTCCATGCACGACCGCCTTTCAGGAATCATTTGCCTACATAGGAATCAAGTGTAAATCACCCTGGTTACGGGGCTGACGGAGGGCTTTCTGGAAGTCCCAGCTGAAGGGAAAGTTTGGGGATCTAAAGCAAAGCCGTGCTTTCAGGTGCCTTTAGTGCCTTTTTATTCCCTCCCATTGCTCAAGATAAGTGATGTGCGCTCGGGGCCGTTGTTAAAAGCCGAGGCAATATTTCACTCCCAACAAACCGATCGGCCTAACAGTCGAATAAGCTTAAGTCTGGCATGCCTGAGCGGCTCAGTCAGAAAATGGAGCGTGTGCAATCCGGACGGCGGCTCAGGACTCCGCAGTGCTGCTGTATGGGGGGAGTAAATCCAGATTACACAGACACTGAACATAAACTTTATTTCTATTTTCAGAGAGGCTAATCAGGAGTGAGGCTGCTGAGGCGTGGATAATTCCTGTTAAAGAAAGTCTGTCCATTTCACAGCTCGGACGTCATGCTCTTCTAATGCCTAACAACACACGAGCTGGGACTGCAGTAAGATGACTGTAAGTGTTTCTGAAGTGATTTCAGGAGAAGGCATGTACCGAATACCGACTCCATTGTCTCTAAAACGTTCTCCAATTCTGCTGCACCACTGGAGGGAATGATAATACAGATAGACTGATCAATATTTATTGAGCTACACATACAGAAGTCTGTCTCTCAGTATGGCATCGGCCCGCCGTGTTTGCTAACCCAACATGCCACACGTCTCGGTATGGAGCTGTAGAGGTTCCTAATGGAGTCCTGTGATAATCCATCCCATGCAGCTTGAACATCCTCACACAGTTCCTGCAGATGGTGCGGTAGGGGTGGAGGTGGAGTGACACCAGGCCTTCTGGACATGTGACGACAAGCCGTTCATCTCTAGGTGCTGACACGGGGGTGCCTCCACACACGGATTCGTTGGGGCGTGTCTCCACCCAAGACTAAAGCGGGACTCGTCACTGAAGATGACCCCGCTGTCATTCTGAGTCCATCTTCCATGACAGTCTGGTACGATAACACCCACTGCAGTCTTTGGTGACTTTATTGGTGACGTTGGTGTTAAGGACAGTACGTTTTGTAGAACGGGTCCCTGTGTGCATGTAGTCCTGCGTGGTGCAGCCGTCTGCCAATGGTGCTGCACTAACAGGAGGACACCACTGCTTGCTGGAGGTCTGTAATGGTGGCTGTTGGGTCAGTCAGGTACAGAGATAAGGCCCGTTCTTGCTTACAAGTGTCACATGTGTGGCCGAGCGTGAGACTTAATTGGCCCAAACCCTTGTATATGACTGTACAAGGCCGACCAACTCAGCGCTCACTTATAATAGAAGCCAGTGTGCCGCTGCTATGAGCACCTGGGTTACAGATGTGGCAGACTGAGAGCAGGTTGAGAAACACTAGAATATTCCTTTAACCACCAGCAGCTCCAGGTTTCCATCCCTCACTTAGGAAAAACACTGGCAGTTTGTGTTCTATTCCATGTAATTCCTGGGATAAAAGCCCTAGGATGTGATGAGCCTGGGAACGTAAGGGGTTAATCCTGGCCCTCACACACTGGGTTTTTTGGTGCTGGTGAATATTCTGATTAGGTTGTGATCCAGAGCCTATTTGGAGACGTGTGAATAGAACTTTGGGCCATCTTCTCCAGCACCCTGTGGAGGACACAGATGGCACAACTCGAACAGGGGATAAAAAAAGACATCAGCACTCTTGAGCAAAACCTGGTCACAGATTCGCCCTCCAGTCATCACTCCTATGGAACAGCTCAGTGTTCAGTGAGTAAAACATAGTTTAATATCAGCAAACGTTTCTTACTGCGATTAACCCTTTAAAGCTCCACTGAGCGTACAGGACACTCTGTAGGTGTACACGTCCAGACTGTAGTCCATCTGTTTCTCTGTATACTGTATTACCCTGTTCTTCAATGGTCAGGACCCCCACAGTAAGGATCCATTGCCACAGAGCAGGTATACTATGTGGGTGTTGGTATCATTCTCAGCACTGCAGTGACCACTGACGTGGGTGGTGGGTGTGTTAGTGTGTGTGGTGCTGGTGTGAGTGGGGATCAGACACAGCAGTGCTGCTGGAGTGTTTAGACACTGTGTCCACTCACTGTCCACTCTATTAGACACGCCTACCTTGCTGGTCCACCTTGTAGATGGACAGTCAGAGACGATAGCTCATCTGCTGCTGCACAGTGCAGTGTTGGTCATCCTCTAGTCCTTCATCAGTGGGCACAGGACGCTGCCCACAGGACCCCTACCGCAGGACGCTGTGGGCTGAATAGTTTTGGTTGGTGGACAATTCTCAGTCCAGCAGTGACACTGAGGTGCACTGCTGTGTCTGATCCACTCACACCACACACCCTAACACACCACCACCACGTCAGTGTCACTGCAGTGCTGATAATGATCCACCACCTGTGGGGGTCCTGACCATTGAAGAACAGTATACAGAGAAACAGATGGACTACAGTCAGGAACTGTACACCTACAGAGTGTCCTATATGGTCAGTGGAGCTGACAAAGTGGACAATGGGGTACAGATACAAGAAGGTATACCTAATAAAGTGGCCAGCGTGAGTGTGTGTTTATACATATGCATATATACTCAGCATTGACAGGAGACTAAATCAGGCCCCGAAGACATTGATCACGTTTATCAGTCGTCACCACGGTGTTAAATAGCTGCAGGACTGAAATCTACAGCCTCAGTAATGAACGATCCAAGCTTGCCGTCAGCAAGCGATAAGGGGCTGGTCAGGAGAAGCAATAGTCATCCATATCTCTCCTGCATGCGTCCCCAAAACGTCTCTCAGCCCACTCAGACAGCCTCCAGGCCTTCATCATTAACCCTTAGGTGTTGTTTAGGACAATGCTTCTCAGCCATGTTCCACTGGCCTGCACATTTTAAGTGCCTTTCCTGCTTAGCACACTTTAACTCAATAACGGCCTATTAATGAGCTGATTCAATGGATCAAGCGTGTCAGGAGCAGGGAGAGCACTAACAACCCAGGACCAGGGTGGGAAACACTGGTTTAGCACACGGTCGGACTTCAGAAATAAACACAACTATGGAGACACCAATAATAAACCACACTAGAACTGGAAAAGACACACAGGCCTGGAAAAGATCTTTAGCATCTCTGTTAGTTTGACAGATTTGGTGATATGCAGGTTCATTAACCCAGAAGTAACTGTCCATGGACAAGAACATCATAGACTAAAGATGGGCTTCCTGGAGTGACAGATCACGCTTCTCCATATGGCCATCCAGTGGACGAGTCTGGGTTTGGCGGTACCAGGAGAACGGTACTTGTCTGACTGCACTGTGCCGAGTGTAAAGTTTGGTGGAGGGGGGATTATGGCGTGGGGGGGTGTTGTTCAGGAATTGGGCTCCGCCCCTTAGTTCCAGTGAGAGGAACTCCTAATGCTTCAGCAGACCAAGAGACTCTGGATCATTCCATGCTGCCAACTTTGTGGGGACAGTTTGGGGACGGCCCCTTCCTGTTCCAACATGACCGCACACCAGTGCACAGAGCAAGCTCCATACACAGACATGGCTATGAGATAGTCTGGTGTGAGAGGAGTACTGGAACCGGTCCTGACACAGAGTCCTGACCTCGACCCGGTAGAACACCTTTGGGATGGATTAGAGCGGAGACTGAGAGCCAGGCCTTCTCGTCCAACATCAGTGTCTGACCTTGTAACGCTTTGAAGCCAGAGAGGGTAGAATTTCCAGCTGCAGCCTGGATGGTGAGATTTAGAGGCAGGTGAAGCACAAAGCACAATGGAGCAGACACTCATACACACACTGGAGGTATTCCACTTGCTCGTTTATTTAGGAGTCCCTTGCCCGATTGATGTTAGACTGGTAAAGCACGTACCCGTCTCTTAGAGACGGCCCCAACGATCATGGACCATGGAGGGGGAATAGCCCACCAAAGTAGTCGTTACTTTCAGCACCTAGAACACTCAGTTCTTACCAACGAATGAAGACAACTTGGTCACACAGCTAGGTCCAGTAGTCAGCTACCGTCACACATCCTCAGCACATCCACCCTTTTACAACTTCTGCTACCACTTTTCGCTACCCTTTTTCCGCCCGTGCACACAGCTCACGGGGAAAGACTTCCCAGAAGAGTTGAAGCTGCTATAGCTGTAAAGGGTGGACCGACATCATATTAAACCCTATGGATTAATAACGGGATGTCACACAAGTTCATACGCGTGTATAAAGGCAGTATAATGTAGCTGCAAAGGGGATTTTTAATCCCCATAGTTTTGGAATAGGATGGCAGGCAAGCTGACGTCCAGATACTTCAGGTAGCATGTACGTACTGGAAGTATATTAAAGGATATTGAAAGTATATCACATAACAAAAATACCGTGCCTGAATATTTGGTTGCCTGTGTTTGTAAAGGATGTAATTGAGATTAGCAGCACGTTAAGTGAGATGTTGTTCAGCTCTGTGTATCCGTATCTAGTTTCTGGAAACATCGTAATGTAACGCTCTCCGTTAGATGGTTCTATAAGCACTGGGAAGTTATACTGGCTGTAGTGATTATTGTTGTGCGAAGACACCTCTGGGAAATGCAGCCTTCCGTCTCTACAATACAATCTGAGCGCTTAATTTGGGTGCGCAATGAGCTGTTCTACCTGTTGCATTAGCATTCCACACACCCGAGTAATCACTCGTGCAGTAAACAAGGGTACAGATGGCAAAGCCAGGATTTCCTCAACAGCAGCTTGATTTGGGTTGATTCAGTCTGGCTCCTCAAGCAAATACCTGCGCTGGCTTTGGAGAGGTGCTCGTGTGTCGTAGAGGATATCCTCTGAGCGATTTCAGTGATTGAAAGCAATTATCTTCCCACTTTCTCAGTGACTGTCACCCCACGACGCAGACGGTCGAAGTGTTGTGAATAATTCATCCACGCTAGTGCTCACCTGTTACAGTACACAGCAGAGAAATGAAGATACATAAAGTAAAAAAGAGTTTACTATCATGTCCACTGGGAGACAACAGAGCTGAAGCTACTGTCTTCTTACTGTGCTGGTCGGAGGACCACCGTGGAAATTGTTGGGCTCTGTTGCATTTGAAGCAGCTGTGCATCTTGTAATGTGTGAAATATCTGCTAAGCAGTGATATATGCATCGTAATCATCAAATGCACTCATCAAAGTAAATTTCCCCACTGTGGGATCAACAAGGGATTTAAATCTTTAACAGCTGCACCCAGAAGGAGGTGTGGGAGTGCGGTGGTGTTGGGAAGGAAGATAAAGGTGACCAGGATCAATAACTGATGATAAATGTAGACTGATATGATCAATATTTATTGAGCTACACATACTGAAGTCTGTCTCTCAGTATGGCATCGGGCCGCCGTGTTTGCTAACCCAACACGCCAGACGTCTCGGTATGGAGCTGTAGAGGTTCCTAATGGAGTCCTGTGATAATCCATCCCATGCAGCTTGAACATCCTCACACGGTTTCTGCAGATGGTGCGGTAGGTGGAGGGACACCAGGCCTTCTGGACGTGTGACAACAAACCGTTTATGTTGGCGCTGACCACGGTGCCTCCACACACGGATTCGTTGGGCGTCTCCACCAAGACTACAACCGCAGTACAGCCGTGATGCCAGGCAACCACTTGCAGCTGGCTGGATCCTTTAGGGAGGGAGCAAAGGTAAAGCTTGGTATTCCCTTTCTGGACAATGTCATCCGAGTTTGTTGGTGCGCCACTTGGGCGGAAACATCCCACTTCTGACACCAATGTAGCGCCAGCACAGAAGAGGATGTGGGCAACATCTGTATACTGAACAGGCACCTCCACAGTGAGTCTAGGAATGCCCAGGCCAGCAGTACCTCAACAACCTGAAAGACAGGAACATGCGAGGGCACTACATTCGAGAAGGCCGGCTTCTTCTGATCACTAGCTTACAGCAAAGCCCACAGTTACTCCAGTAAACACAACTAGCGTAAAACCACACAACAACAACAACGTTTCATACTCATACAGGGGCCACTTTACATGGCCACACCCCCAAAGATCCTCAGGCGGCCTGTGGTGGACCCCACAGTAACCTCATGCTTCTGCTGCAGCCACAGCATTTCTGTGAGATGGGAAAAACACTAGAGGCACACTAGTAGCAGCTCACGCCAAGGGATCAAAACGTTCTGAAGAAGGGCGAGGCTACCAGCTTCGAGACCCCGTGTGGCATGACAGCACTGACATGTCCCTGGACAGCACCGCATTCGTGGGGAGAGGGCTTGCTGTCATCTCTCTGCATCACAGGGCTGAGAGTCAGACCAGCCTGCAATCTCATAAATGTGAGTGAGCCCTGGTGCACTGAAATTGGGATGAAAACCAGAGAGGCCACAAGAGAGGCCATGAGTCATGAATCCGACAGCTTGTAAGGCACCGCTGATGAAGCCGGAGAAGTGGTGATTTAGCGCCGTCGAGGGAAACCAGTAGACGTGACCGCATACTCTATACGTCTGCACCGCATCCTACATGAATACACATGCACTGGATACATTCTGTCAAACGCTTTGTGCCCTTACTGTCGTTACTGTCGGATCAGGGAATCAAACCAATGACCCTTCGGTCACAAGTCTAGTTCCCTAACACTGTCCTGCTTGTCCTTCTCTGTGACTGAGGTTAAAATGCATTTTAAGCCAAAACAATATCATAAAACAGTGTCTCATTAAAAATCTTATGATATAATATTTACTATGGGGGAGCTAGGATGACTAGTTCCTATCACCACCGCTGTGAACAGTTCTAAGCACGACGACTTTGTTCATATCTCAGCTATTTATTTAATTATGTAGAACAATCAGTGGATTTTCCATCATTCTTCAAAGCTATCTGTGACTATATTACACTAGTATCTCTCTGTCTTTGTGTATATACATATATATATATATATATTTTTTTTTTTAAATAAAGAAGAAAAAACGTAAAAATATGTATGTATGTCTGTCACAGAAAAGAAAACTTACATATGTATATTTTATTATATATTTAATCCAATATATAACCTATGGCAACAAAATTCCCACTTTGATTAGCTCAGGAGTTCCAGGATTCGCTTCTAGTCCTCCGTTTGGGAAAGCAGCTTGTGGGTCCGGACTCGTAGCCAATCAGAGCACAAAGACTTGGGGCGGTGCTGGCCAATCACAGCGCAGAGTAGGTGGGACTTGTCGGAGTGCGGGTGGGAACAGAATAGCGGTGGGCTCAGCGCTGTGACATTTATCACTACTCCGCCGGGGGAGCGCTGAAAGTTGGCGTTCGATTCAATTTGTGAGCAGTTTCTGAAATTCAGCGGCAAAAAGTCGAATCCATACCGGGAACAGCGAACGATTCCAGGTGAACTTTAGGCTCCGGCGTGTGCTTCTGGGATGCGTTTCGTCGTGGTGGACCGCGGACGACGACTGATGCTCTGAGGAGATTTTCGAATTGTAACGTTTTTAACGGTCGCCCGCGATTCGGTCGGTCGCCGCAAAGTTGACGGCGTCGGCTGTTTTTTCCTCCGCCAAAAAAGATGCGTTTTTTCGCCTTGTTCGTGCTGTCAACTTTCTCCGTGTGCGGAACGTCGCCCTCCCGGAGCGTTTTCACCAACCACTGGGCTGTGCGGATCACTGGGGGACCCGAAGAGGCTAATGAACTTGCCTCAAAATATGGCTTTACGAATTTGGGTCAGGTAAGTTAACGTTGACGTTATTCAGCTTTTAAACTCAAATTTCATAGAGGAATGTAGTCTATCTCCTCAGCTTTCACTGATACTTTGTATTTATACCTCAGGTTGTGTCATTTTGTACAGTTTATCTGCTGTAACTTAATAGCAAAAATGCTGAATTACCTAACTAGCTAACTTAGTTAGCTAGCTAGCTAACAGTGTTCATTCGGATTAAGCTCGCTACATGTAAGCGGACAGCAGCTTTAACTTGGCTATGTGTTAAAGGGGAATTCCACCAATATTATCAGAATTTTTGATTTTCTGTTTAGTGCTTGAGTTGTAAACAGAGTCAGTTGGTTGAAATGGTTGATTGTATACACTCCTGATTTCCTCACAGTAGTGGTGATGGGAACCAGGGGTCACCATGTCCACAACAAAAATACAACTTATTTTATTATTGTTTATTATGTTATAATATTAATATTATAACATTTTATTTTCTGTCCAAACTACCAGCAAACCTACGCGACTGTTTATATATATGGAACACTGTTGATGGTGACATAGTCATAAACCTAGGGACTACTTTACCTCACAGCACCCTGCATGTATTCCTCCGCCATGAATTGAAACCAAATACAGGAGTTGCCAAAAACATAGCCATTGTATTTACTATCACAACCACAGGTGAACCAACAGGTGTCTTCTGGGTATTTACATATGGAATATTAATGATGACAGCATACCCATAAAACTAGGGAGTATTTTACCTCACAGCATTCTGTATGTATTCATCCGCCATAAATTTAAGCCAAAACCAGGCACCACAAATGTAGCCATTGTGTTTGCTATCACAGCCACCAGTGAACCAACACTTGTCTTCTGAATGTTTATATATGAAGTACTGATGATGGCAACATAGCTAAAAAGCTAGGGGCTGTTTTACCTAACGACGTCCTGCATGTTTTCTTCCGCCGTAAATTTAAGCCACCACTATTTGAGTCAGCACAAACATAGCCACTGTATTTGCCATAGAGAACCATCCAGAGAACCTACACCTACATCTTTATGCATAATGGTAATGATGATGTTGATGGTGTACAGTCGTACATCTGACAGGAATTATAAGGGAGGACTATCTTGCTTTGGATTAAACATAAATGGATTCAAATACAAAGCATGATCACCAAACTATCACAAAACAGCATCTGAGACACTAAGCAGCCTATTCATAAGTCAGTTCATGTAATAAGGTTCAGTGAGGGAGCTTTTAGAGGTGGACGTCTGGTTCCCATCACCACCGCTGTGGACAGCTCTGACTGTAAGTTTCGCCAGAACGGAGCATTTCACACTAAACCTCCCTGGCTTGATATTGGTCACATCTCAGTTTTTTCATTATATCGATTAAAAAAAAAAATTGGTGGTTCCCCTTTTAATTCAACAACGTAGTGTTTATGTATCACTGCGGATTTAGTCCTGGTTAGATTTACAGAGCTACAGCTGCACATGCTGTACTGCTCCAGTCTGGACTGTAGTCCATCTGCTTCTCTGTATACTGTATTACCCTGCTCTTTAATGGTAAGGACCCCCACAGGACCACCACACAGCAGGTACTATGTGGGTGGTGGATCATTCTCAGCACTGCAGTGACACTGACATGGTGGTGTGTTAGTGTGTGTGGTGCTGGTGTGAGTGGATCGGACACAGTAGTGCTGCTGGAGTGTTTAGACACTGTGTCCACTCACTGTCCACTCTATTAGACACTTCTACCTTGCTGGCCACCTTGTAGATGTACAGTCAGAGACAATAGCTCATCTGCTGCTGCACAGTGCAGTGCTGGTCATCCTCTAGTACTTAATCATTGGACGCTGCCCACAGGACACTGCCCACAGGGTGCTGTGGGCTAGATAGTTTCGGTTGGTGGACGATTCTCAGTCCAGCACGCACACTAAGGTGTCCAACAGCACTGCTGTGTCTGATCCACTCACACTAGCACAACACACACTAACACACCACCACCCTGTCAGTGTCACTGCAGTGCTGAGAACGATCCACCACCCACATAATACCTGCTCTGTGGGGGTCCTGTGGGGGTTCTGACCATTGAAGAAAAGGGTAATAAAGTGTACAGAAAAACAAATGGACTGCAGTCAGGAACTGTAGATCTACAGAGTGCTCCTATATGGTCTGTGTAGCTGATGGACAGTGACTGTATACAAAGAGGTGCACCTAATGAAGTGCTCAGTCAGTGTGTTTTATCATATTACCCAGCTTTAATTATGTTCATTGTGTTAGGATACAAAATGCCAGCAGACCTGCTAATGCCTTTTTACACCTTTAATTTGAGATTTAATGATCCCTTCAGTGAACACCAGCTCGCCAGCAGCGCTGTAAGATAAACAGCCTCAGATGTTTCCACCTTTGTGCTTTACAGCAGTCTCAGTACAGTCTGACTGGTTGCAGACAGAATGGTCTAAGGAGTGAACAATAAATTGTGAAACTCTTTTATTTCCAAAAAGTGCAGAACATTAGATTTTCTATTAGCAGATTTTTTCTGGGGTCATTGTTAATTCATAGCATCTTTTTTAGTGTAGGTATGTGCTCAGTAACCAAGACTGTATTTGAAAATTGCTCACTGTACAACCTGAACAGCACCATTTGCAGAGGACTGAGGCTTCAGGATAAGCTCAGCACAAGAGTCACGTGGATGGAGGTTGCAGGTGGCCAGCCGTTTAATGCAGCTCCGCTAAAGCCTGTGACCTCCTGGAGACTCCACTGCATGGCCACTTGGCGAAACTTTACAGGATTTGCGGTGGATGAGCGGCTTTGGTGGCTCATCAAAGCGGCAAGGATGTGGAGGATCTCATTTACCCTCCTCTCAGGAGGCGCGCTGTTAAACATAGACCTGTGTGACCTTGTAAAAGTTTTTTTTTTTCTCATCCAAAACCAACTTCACATGTAGCTAGCTGATTTATAGCCTGAAGAAGCTCTTTTTACATGCCTCGCAGGCTCACAGCCACTTTTCTGTCTCCTTCACAAGCCACTGGATCAGGGATTTTGATACTGTGATTTACAGAGACAGCGCACATCATGACAAATACCCAGGGCTGCCTTTTTCAAAAGAATTCTTATCGTTAAAATCATTTTAACTGTACTGTCAAAACATATTTATTAACTGTCACATCATTCTTCTAGTGTCCATGGTGCTGACTATGGCTTATTGCATCCAGAACTTTAAAATAAATAAATGTGAGGAGAACCGAATACTTCCAAGACAGAGAGATAAGAAACGGAAAGAAAGAAAAAATATGATCTCGGTTCAGATGTGTTGACGGAACGGCGCTCTGCCAGATGCACACATGCGCACACATTCCTGCCTACATTTTTGGGCACAAAGACTGTAGTGCAGTATTTAACTGCACATGTTTTCATTTGGAGGAGAACTATGCTTTTCGGTCCAGATACATTACATGACTTCAGCTGAATAGCCGAATATTTGGCAAATTCTGCTTCATGGTTATTTATCAGGGCATTCAAACTGTGCGTAAGCTGAACGGTTTTGTTGTAAGACCCTGTAAATCTCCGTTGTTGGTTATAAACCTAGGGTGCCTTAAATTCTTAAAAGACATGAAGGGCAGAAGGCTTGCGCTCACCAGATTTCGTTGGGCCATCACACCACCCACTGATTCCCATATGTTTGCTTATCTATTTTTCTTGTTAGGATGGTCATTTGAGACGATGTCTTTACTTCTCTGTGCATTGGATTTGCTGACATGAGTGTAAGCTTCTTCATGAGGCTTGTTTTGGCACACAGACCCTTCCCTGACCTTTAGGACCTTTTGGGATTGTTGTTTTTGAGCTCGCTGCTTCTCACAGTTGTGTGTTTGCCTGTATGTGTTACGGACTCAGATCGGAGGTCTGCAGGACCATTACCATTTCCATCACAGCCGAGTGGTGCGCAGATCCACCTTTGCCACCAGGGGCACCCACAGCTTCATCCACATGGATCCGAAGGTGAGTTATTCTTTCCCTAGGCTGCAGGCAAAGCACTCCCTCACGACAATCACCATGCTTCAAATGCCCTCAATGATTCTGCGCTTCAAAAAAGTTAAACTGCCGTGGCTACGGGCCCATTAATATGACAGGGTGGCCGTTTGTCCGCAACTTCATTTGACAGTGCAGCCAGGCATTCAGAGTCAAGCTGTTTCCCGGGGCCTGGAAGCCGGCCCTCTCCCGCTAAGATTATCTCCTCCCGACAGCCGGGATCTCGGGAGTAATAAAACCTGCAGCGCAGGTCTATTGGTGGGCGGCTTTGCGAAGACTCTCTGATCATATCACGCCTCGTGCCGTGTGTACAAATGGAGCGGAGTGGCAAATACCCAATAACCCATTTCATCAGTGTCAGGCTGCAGGCAAAAGCCCACGCGGCATCTCCGCTGAATGTTTCCTCATCAGCCACAAAAAGCTGTCAGCCTGGAAAAACATGCTACACTTCTTATATTCATTCTATTGTCCTCACAAGGGGATACCTACATTTTAACTGACACATTTGACATAACAGTAGAGACAGCCTGCATATAAATGGACTCTGTACCTGTGCTATGAATCTGTGTATGGCTCTGGGACTGTAGCCGAGAAAAAAGGTTTTTATTTTTCAATAGAATAAGTGATACGAACTAGGGATGCACCGATCCAGTTCCAATACCAGCACAGATGCATAAACTTTGCATATGTGACAATACCTGATATCGATTCGATACCAGTTTTGAACGTGTATACCATATACTTCACCGTGTTACGTACGAGCCCAGGATTGAAATAAACACTACATTACCAAGCTCACTCATACAGCTCACTCCATGTTGTTGTTCTCGTTTGTAAGTCAAGTCTACTGTAAGAGTGCACTTGCGTAACCTAAGTACCGCTAAAATATGTATATGTTTTCGACTATTAGCGCCCAGGCCTGTGAGTTGCGACAGTTCATCTACAGGCACCCTACAAACATGCTATTGATGGAATAGCCAGTCATTTACTACTACTACTACTACTTTTTTCAGTTATTAGAATTATTTCAGGATTCAGTGTTTCATGGCTTGCTGTGCAGCTTATGTTGTTAATTTAAAACACTGTAAGACTCAAATGAACAGTACCGTGTGAAGGCTTGCCCGTTATGACAGATTTGATGGCTGTCTCAGTCTTACATTTCAGATTTATTGGCTTTAGGGTGCGATGGGACTGGAAACTCCAAAAAAAAAAAAAAACCCTGCAAAAATGAACAAATGCGGTCAGTAGTCTGGTTATGTCAGCACAGATGTTTGATCTCTGGAAGTTGTTCCTGAAATATTTAGTCTGTTGTACAGAACACAGTCTGAAGAAGTTGTGTTTTCACAGGTTGACTGGATCCAGCAGCAGGTAGTAAAGTCCCGAGTGAAACGCTATACACGGAGTGATCCCAACTTCATCTACTTCAACGACCCCAAGTGGTCAAACATGTGGTATATTGTAAGTGTTTCTTTTAAACAGATATTTCTCAGCCACAGCTTGGGTGAATATTTCTGTGTTATATTTTGAAGGATTTTAGATTTTCATGTTTTTTTCTGCTTTAAATATTTGACCCATTAAGTTTATGATGGAACGTTAAGGATTGAAACTCAAAACCACTGATTTATATGCTGCATGCTTATTCTCTTTCATATAAGACTGGATTATTTCATTTTGATGACATATTGGTTTCATAAATGTACATACATTTTAGAGTAGGCTTGATATAGCTTACATTGTACATGTACATTTTTGCATATTTCTGTTCACAAGGCCATCTGCTTGATTTAATATAACAGCTAGTTTCAGTATTTGCCAGTAATGTACAAACATTACACTAATTTGCCAGTGGGAAAAAACATAAGAATGAATTCAGTATGATGGACTAAATACGTAGCCCTTTAAGTAATTGCACACATAACTTTGTTGAGTAAGATACCACATTAACAGGGTGTTGTTATTAAACACTTTTATGGCCCAGTCCCATTTCTTATTTTTAAGCGTACCCTTTGTTTTTGAGGTTAACCCTCCCCCCTTGAAACTGTGTTACAAGTGGTAGATTTTAAAATCTTCCACCTATGAAGTGGGACAACCCTTCAAAGCTGCGCTGAGCTTATTAATCACCAGTTTCTTAAATGGAATTTCACAGTTCCACCTTAAATGTTGTAGCAACCATAGGTACCCGAACGTAACTGCTGCACCATTTAAGGTGAAACGGGAAATCGCTAGGTAGCACCACAACATCAGCATATTATTATTATTATTATTATTATTATATTTTTAGGTGAGCTATGAAGAAAATTACCATAAGACACTTTACAATGGTGATCTTACATTACAGCGGCTTTAACAAAGACATACTCATATTTAAGGGTCTCTTTGGCCCCTTGTGCAGCCATCTCGCCGATGTCTCGCAGGGCATTCTGGGAATTTTCTCATAACACTCGTTTGGAGTGTGCCTCTGAAAAATCTCAGTTTGAAGGGCCATGAAGCCCTAATACTTCCCCCTACCCCTCCATCTCAATAACAATCGGGACCACCCTACCCCTAGACGTGAACATGCAAAACGGAAGGGTAGACCTATGTCTTAGGGGTGAGGGGTAAAATGGGATTGGGCCTGTAACTCAGTCAGTTTGCTTTGAAGTCCATGTAATTACTGTATAATAAGTCATGAGCCTGTCGTTTTAGAGCTGGGTCTTTTTCTAGAAAACAGGAACTGTAAGCTAGTTTCAGAAACAGATTCAACTGGGAAATAAAATGCCACTCCGTTCCTTTAGCCCTCCTTCCAGATCCATACCCCTCAAAATACATGAATGCACAAAGCCTCCCTTAGCTAGGAGCTAAACACAAAACCCACCCAAATTCAGGCTGTGTAACAGAAAAGTGTTTGTAAAAGTGACTCTAAAAAAGCCGGACATAAATGCTTTATTTTTATACTTAACTGCTTACAAAACAGCGTGGTGACACAACATTACCATCAAACCTCACTCACTTATAGCTACAATGTAGACCCTGTCAAACATATACACACAGCTAGTAAAATACACATAGGTAGCCTAGATTCTCACCCACAGGTTGTAGCTACATAATTCTGAAATATTAGGAAACAGACAATTACCTGTCCAGCACAAAAATATTAGCTCAGGTTTCACCACATGGTGGATACACAATTGTTCACTCTGAATTGACCCTGTTCTCTATCCAGCCTCTTTTTGTTCTTTCATTTCTTTTATTTCTTTCTTTCTTTAGCAGTGTGAGCTGGTGTAGGTACCGATAACTTTCTCGGGCACTCCCGTGAAGCTAGCTGTGACGGACTCTGTACATGAGCAAATGAGCACATATGCAAAGCAGATGCATGCGGACAGGTCATTTGGTAGGTAGGTAGCTAGACAGGCAGGTAGACTGTCCGATAATTTCATTCATCCTGAAAGAAATGTGTTGATGGGCTATTTACAGTCCTGTGGCCTCCCGAATAATTAGGATTTGTTTTTGTAATGTCAGAGCGTTTGATAGATCAGTCGAGTATATCAAGAAATATGACAAAACTTTTTCTAGAAAAAACGTCTTCTCCAACTCCAACAAGCCCACTTGTTAAGTTGTTCAAATCAGTTCAGTTTAATGCAGTTTAATTCTGTAGAGCTTTAATTATCCAAGAAAGAGCATTTGGTGGCAGACGGGCCCAACACGCATAGAATAATTCAATAAAAGCCATATAGAACACTGAAAGGCAATATGAGCATAAATATTCAGCTCAGTGATGCTGCTTCCTCTGTGTGAGCAGTGTTGTTATAGTTTGGTCTGAAAGGACAGCTTCTCAGATAAAAGTAGGCCTCCTCTGAACTGTTCTACAGAGGCAGCTGCAAAGACGCATGCTGCTGTTATGCATTGGCCTAGCAGTTTTCTCTGCGTTCAGCTTGCAAGCTGCAGTTATCGCAGAACAGCAAAACAAAGCATTGATTTGTCAGCAGTCATATTGTTTTCTATAATAGACAGACTACGCAAGCCATCTATAAATAAATTGCACAGCCAAAACCTGGTCAAAAAAATCAGAACCTAATCGAACAACATAGACGTCCAGCAGTTTCCCATATGCCCTCTTTTCATTGGAACTATGTTCACTTTCTGTTCGTGTAGCCCAGCAGAACTCTTCTTCTGTTACTCAGATAAAATCCAAACAATATTTTCTCTGTCTATAACCATCACAGTTTTTCCCCCGGAAAGTTGCTTGCATAATGCCATTTAGAGCCACATGAAAATGACAAGATTACACAGAGAGCCTCTGATGCAGTTTTCCATCAGCAAACTTTCTTCCTCATTGTTTTTGTTGTGAGATGAAATGTAGCTGGCACAATGCGACCAAAAGCACTAATCTACCGGCAGGCTTGGCCCAGAGCAAGGCAAATATATCAACTCACTGCTGCTACTTGTGCTGCACATACATCAACCCATGACATTCATTCTCTATAACGAACGGTTCTTCAGAATGACTCTAGACTTATTGTTCCCCTATGATGCTTCATGCTGGGAATGAACCTGATATCAGACTGGGGTATATCCTTTGAGATTTGGTTCATGTAACGCAGGTGAAATAGCTTTTTGACTGCTGATAAATTTGAATGTGATTAATTGGGGTTATGGTTGGCAGGATTCTTTCAAGCATCAAATATCATTGTCATTCTTTCTTCCTGCTCAGAAGTTTAGCTTATGCTACAGTGCCATTCAGTAGTTTCATGTGGTACTAAAGCAATTAACATATGGAAAACAGTTCCCACGCTATATTTTAATCACATAGCTGTTGTTCTCATCTGACGTGTATCTCATTAAGGTGATTTTGTAAACATTATGCTGCATGAAATGAGTAAGCTTTCCTGTTTCCTGCTGAGCACGATCCATAACATAACAACACACACAGCATGCTTTTCCTGTGACCTCGACAGGAGCGAAGCTTCTGTGCTAATTAGAATTAATCAGGTTTTTTTCCCGAAGTTTAGCTCTAGACACACTTTTGGTTCCCTCTTCCTTTGGGAAGTAAGAAATAATTCTGTAGGAAAATGGAAGCTTACAAATGATAGTCTTATGTGGCAAGTTCCTTTTGGCCACTTGACATTGTGGCAGGCACTGGAGCTACATATAAAGAATGCGATCTTTTGTTGGAATTGGATGCAATGCCTGCATACCCGGACACACAGGGCATACATAAATTTTCTCTTATTTTTAAAAAACGTACACAGTAAATGAAGTCTAAGCATTTTTAACAGCATGTGAAACATACTGAGGGAGGACTCTTTATTATGTCCTGTAAAAGGCAACGGGATCTACAATGTGCAACTCAAGGACACCCACACTTCTTCCTCTGAATAAACATGAACTGTGCTTTTCTAATTTGCGGGTTTGCGCTGTTGTAAGTCACAAGGTCGTTCAGTGTAATAAAGGCTTGTATGACTGTGTCTGTATTGGCCCTGTGGGACTCAAGCAATTCCCACTCTGCCTGCTGCATCTCACTCGTACATCTTGTTTGTGACAACCAGCATACGGTTACATGCCATGTGCCATATGCTTTATCCTCTGTGCTACTTGCTGTACTTTCTTCACATTTGTATGTACGTTTATTTATTGTGGACAACTGTAAATAAGACTTTTGCTTTTATGTGTGTCTTCCAGCATTGCAGTGATAAAAACAGCCGGTGCCGCTCAGAAATGAACATCCTAGCAGCCTGGCAGCGGGGCTACACAGGCCAAAACGTCGTTGTCACCATCCTAGACGACGGAATAGAGAGGAACCACCCAGATTTGGCCCAAAACTATGTGAGTGTCTGAGGTCAAAATTCGATCATGAAGTGTAATAGCTTTTATTTGTGGCTGCTTTTACAGATACAGACGGCTCCTCATAGCAGGGTCTCCTTATGTTTATCTTAATTCATTACTGTAGAATAGTGTATTAAGAGAACAGTAAAGACATCAAACTATAAAATAGCCCTTATGGTGTTATACAGTCAACCTTAAACCCTCCAGACCTTTACAGGTTGATGAAGCAGCTTTCTTACACTGCAGTGGAGCTGATAGAACCAGGTTTATTACTAAGCAGGTTTGGAGCGATTCTATTGGTCGGTCCACCATGATTATTCACTAACCTGAAAGGAGAACTAGAGCTTTTACACTGTGCAGAAAAAGAGATCAAAGTTTTTACACCACTAAATATATCTTAGAGGTGGAGATATGGAGGAGTACCATACTGTGTACATCAGGAGTAGATGTGGTGTATCAGGATATGGACTGGTTCAGACTCACATCAGGTGGAGCTGTTCAGTGTACCACTGTAGTGTCCTTAAGATCACCAACACCATCCATTTCAAGGGTTGTGTCCAAACTTTTGACTGGTACTATAGATTTAGACAGAGGTGTTTATTTGCACACTTCATGAAACAATTTGATGAGAAGTAATCAAATCAGTAATCAGATTCAGTTCACATATTTAGTTTTTTAAAAGTCTAAAGCATTAACTTCTCTGCAGAGGCATAAAAATCAGAGTTTCAAAAAAATGAGTTTCTGACCCGAACGCTATAAACGTCTGCTGTGCATGCGCAGAACATACTCAAACTTTCCGACTGGGAATTTAATCAGATAGATACGCCTACACAGCTATAACAGATGATTTACAGGATTACACACCTCATTTAGAATATTATATTCAGAGTGGACAAGTATGTTCTATTGACTGTATTTTATTTTTAAATTACCAGGGTGTGTGCGAACATTTTTGTGAATGTTTAAAAAAAACACGCTGCCAAATAAATATGACAAATAGTTTTTCCATAAATGATACACAAATGCTTTGAAACCGTTCCTTCTTGCTTAGTACATGTCTGCTTTTGTACATGTACCCTGCTTATGACATGCACAGCTGTGCTCTACACACCATATTGTTGATGTGGTGTACTACAGTAAGCCCTCTGTATGCTGGATCACCGCTGTGCCCCTTACCGGCACCGCAGGATGCAACCTTGCCATAAATATAGTTCATTTTGCCGCCTGACACTTTGGATTACAACGCTAAGTTATGGCCTGTGTTGGGCCCAATTTATTACCCTCTTTCTAATAGTGCGAAAGATGAGAGATGACCCAAATGGGATGAAAGCTTGGGCAGTATAATATGTTATATATTTATTTATTTCCCTGTTTATTGCTTTTGCTCAAAGTGATTTGTTTGGTCTTTTTCCTTTTTGCCGGTACCCAGGACCAGTTAGCCAGCTACGACGTCAATGGCAACGACTATGACCCAACACCACGATATGACTCGAGCAATGAAAACAAGTGAGTGGTATTCTGCGACTGTAATATTAGAGAGTATTTTTAGTCAAAGTGTGTATATTTATCCAGGAAATGGAGGAAAGTTATGGAATATAAACAGGGGGATTCTCTGAAGGGTTGTTGGGAAGTCTTAGTTTAATTAGCCCAAGGAAAATGGCTGTGTGACTTGTTTTGAGGTATGTGTGAAGCTGTCATATTTGTATGAAGACCTGCTAACAAGCTCTGTGGCCTCTTTTAAACGGATCTGTGTGAAGCGTCTAAAGTACACGTGTGAAGGTATCAAATCACAGAAGTGACACACCATATCCTGGTTATGCTAGACATATACAGTGACCTCAGAAAGTATTTGGACAGGTGTGTCATACTTCAGTTGTACTGTGTTTGTTACCAGAACAATACATCAAAACAAGTAATCTTCTTGCAGAAAGTGGCTGATGTGTTTTATATGGTTATGGTGTGAGCGTTTACTCCACAGACTTATCCAGATTTGCATTTGTAAGGAAAACAGCCAAAGACTTTGACATTTCCATCTTTACAGTATCCTTGGCGCAGTCTGGCTGGAGGTATTCTCTGGGCTTTGTCCACACAAAGAATCTCCCATCAGTTTGATGTTGTGATAAGAGTGTGATAAGGCCACAGTGTGAAGGCAGTAGCGTCTGCAGATTTATGGAAGCGTACGGCCATACGGGTCTACCAACAGTGGGTAAAATCCCAGTCTGCGGGGGATTCTCCTAGGAATTGTGCCAGGGAGGGCATCCACCAAATCTGGACCAACTGCGCAATTCTTTGATGTAAGAGCGTCTGAACACTGATGTGGCTACATCCAGATACTTGTGCAGTCCATGTTAAATCCAGTCCCAGCTGTTATTGATGTTGGTGGAGGCATTA
This sequence comes from Prochilodus magdalenae, assembly GCA_024036415.1. Taxonomy (NCBI): domain Eukaryota; kingdom Metazoa; phylum Chordata; class Actinopteri; order Characiformes; family Prochilodontidae; genus Prochilodus; species Prochilodus magdalenae. The sequence goes on along the minus strand of JAMWET010000829.1, from coordinate 81,969 downwards.
CGCCCTATTAGGTATGTTTCGGTCACTGTGGACTAGTTTGTGGAGCTTATTTAGTCAGTGATTGAAGCCTCCTGTTTTTTTTGTTTTTTGTTTTTTTTTTGTGGCGTCTAAATATTACATGCAGTTGTATGCAAAGATTTCGGCTCTCCTGGAGGCACAGAAATCGCTTCAGTGTATTGTAATCAAGCACTGTTGTTAATAAACACCTGAATAAATGTCTCTTCTCGCTTCTCATGTTTATGTCTCTGTGAATGCTGAACATCAAAGCATTGATTTTGTTATTCCCTTATCTTGATATTTGGAATCCAAACAGTAGCGCAAAGGTTCTCAATTAATTTTCCTATTTTGCGGTCAGAGCCACAGCGTTCACAGTGTGGAATGTGTCTGTTGAAGCAGAAGTACTGAGGAGAAGACACACATAAAAATATAAATTAAAAGAATGCTTTAGTGTGCAGTTTTAGAAGTTTCAGAGACAGAGAGAGAGGAGGTGATAACTAGAATGAGAAAATGATGGAGCGTGCAAGAGAGAGAGTAAGAGTAAATGTAGAGAGAGAGAGAGCGGTTTCAGCAGTGCACCTGGCCTGAACTTGGATTAGCGCCTTTAATATTCCTTTCCAGTCTAGACACACACGCATATACACACACACACACACACACACCTCATTAACTGAGTTCTAATGGAGCTAGGCTGCTGCTGTGTAACAGTAGTGCCCAGTGGTCCAGGCCACACGTTTACTTCAGAGCAAATCCAACCATGGACTCCACAGGGAACTGCTTCCCCCTAGTTATCCCCAAGGTCTCTAAGCTTTGTCGCCTTGCCGGCCCCTGTCCGCCTTAATTCCAACTTTCAGACCCTCTCTATTAAGCCCAGTTTGAGACCTGGGGTCTGGCTGTGACGTGTAAGCTCCTGTGTGTGCGGTTCTGCATCATGTCGACGTTCTTGTCACCGCATGCTGTCTGTATTTGCACATGTAAGTTCTCTCTTGTAGCCTGGAAGTTCGGGCAGAGATGTTAGTCAGTTCTAAGGAAAACTCTGTGTGTGGCTTTTCCAGCCGCTGTGCTTTCTAACGAGGTCTGCAGGCCAATCAGGTGCTTTTGAATGTGGTGATAAGTGAGGGCATCGGGAGAGCAGTATCAGGGATGCATACTTATTAGTGTCGACTGCCTATGAGGGGATAAGCAAACAGACACCTCCCTTTTCGTCTGTCTCACTCTATGACTCACATTCTTGATCTCTCCAGGCATGGGACCCGATGTGCAGGGGAGGTGGCTGCTGTGGCCAATAACTCGCACTGCATCGTTGGTATCGCTTACAACGCTCGCATCGGAGGTATGATGTTTTCATGACCAGTGATCTTGCTGTAGTGATTTGATCTGTGTGTTGTTTTTTCCCTACTGTATTTTAATGAGGTAGAGCCCGTTACTCAGCATGTGCACAAAGCCTGGCCTCATTCACCAAACCTTCTTGAGAACTGTGGACCAATGCTTACTTATTTGGGATTTGCTCTCAGGTAGGAGCAGACCCTTTTCTAAGGATCCCTCTCAAGAACAAATATTAGGAATAGTTTTGAAGAATTATGGTGAATGAGACTCAAAGAAACTAACCCCCAAATAAAAAGGGGAACTGATTTAAAACTGATTAAACAATAAACTAAGAGCAGGGACAGCCAAAAGCAATAGTGGCTGGATTGTTGCTCGTGTGTGTGCAGGAAACCTGTGAGAAATCTGCACCCGTCTCATCAGCCGTGGCCGAGAAAAGCCGCGCGCTCATTAATCTAGTGGACTGTGAGCGAGCCGACATTCATGCGTTCGTAAGCAATTAATCCTGTGAAAAGGCCAGGCCATTTTAATCAGAGAGTGGATTCGGAATATGCCACCTGCCATCTGTGGCGGTTTTGTTCTCACTTGCAGCTGTGCTGAGAGACGCGCATATTTGCTTATTGTACTCGCAGGTGGCAGGGATGACACTATCGAACACGTCTTTTGCTCAGAGTCGCTGGGAGTTTAGCTCTCAGGGGCTCCAATCAGTCGTCCCGCCAAAAGTGGGTGAAGGTTCCGTGATGCAACTGGGAGAAACTGAATTGGGGCAACTTCAAAGGGGACCGTCACCCGAGTGATGCTTGTTTTGTTGGTCTCCCAGATGTACACAAGCGCCTCTCCTCCCTTTCACCTACCGCCCTTCATTAAGGATCTGATTTAGAGTTTGTCTTGTCACTGAAGGCTGATCAATGTGTCAGAAAGCGCTTTTGCGAGTCGATGAACATTGCATTACTATCTCAGATCAGGGTGGTGTTTGTCTCAGATCAATACTCGCTTTGTAGCATGCATGAATAATGAAAAGGGTGAAAAGGTCACACCGAGTAAACAAGGCGCTTCTGATTCTTCCTGGATATCTCATTACAGCAAGTAATAGGAACTAATAATAGGGTCGGCGGTTGAAGTGGCTACTTGATGTTTTTCTTATTTAAACATTTCACTGCGTAGTACAGAAATTATTTCAAACCAACACATTCATCTTGCTTCCTCAACCTATTTGGTGTCTGTTAGAATCTGTTTACGTACCCGTTTCTCCCTGACCCTGATGAGAAAGCTGCACTCAATGCTCCATATCCTAATAGCCTCACCTGGATTTTAATGAGAAATCTGCCATCACAATCGCTCAGAAACTCTCATGTTTCCTAATCAGCATCATGAGCTGCCAAACTAATGAATCTTCTAATCTTCTCGATGTTCTGAACTTGCCATGAACTCGTACTCTGCCATGTTCTCCTGTCTCTAAAACCCTGCATTTGTCCAGCACATATAGCAGCTCCCCTCAGATCTGTGAGAGACTTTGGTCACTGGCTTCTCTCATGGATGATTTTCGCCTTATGATTCAAGTGTGCCTGCTTTGATCCTACCACTGTAAATTTCCTCTATGATTATACGTCCACTATAGTGACACATCCAGAGGAGGTAGGATCCATGTTGGCTTCTCGTGGGTTTCTTGGGTTGTCTTTCTTTGCCTGTACCACTCACACTTTGTTCAGAGACACTGCTTCATTCTAATGTCAGTTGTTGAAAACTGTGTTCAGGTAAAATAGACTTAAGGTTTTACACCCTTCTCTTGTAGTCAGTGGGCCTTCGGGAAAGCACTTAAAAACTCATTGCTGTGATTATGCTGTTTTCCGTGTTCTATTCTCTCACCTCATTTGATTTTGTTTGATTTTAATTTTGCTGTATTATATCTCTCTTCTACAATTGTACTTGTATAATGTTTAATATCTTGGGTACGCTTGCAGACACGTTTTCTTATTTTTGCTTAACAGATAAACACATTATCTCAAGACACCATCGTATTACATCGAGCTGAATTATGAATTTTGTGATTTGTTGCTCCCCTGTATAACTGTATAGAGTAGAAATCTGAGCAGCACTGTCATGCAGCAGTATCATAAAACACTTGACTGTAAACACTGAAACCTTCCCTCCTCTTTGGCTCTGGCGCTTACTAGCCTCACAGACCATTTCACTCCAACTATCTGAACTGTCAGCAGAAAGAAGTGACCCAGTCTCAACCCAAAATCCGCATTCTTAGCTTCATACGTTCTAGGGGCGTAAGACAGTATTGAATATCGCAATTTTATATTCTCAAAAACACATCAGCTTTTTATTGGTAGGTTTCTGTGGGTCAGTGGTTCATTCGGTGTTGTGTTTAAACCCTAGGCTGATGAGATCAGCATTCCTCACCATTAGAGTCTTATACTCCATCGAAAACAAGTAGCATAAGGCCGTGTCGCTAATGTAACATGGTAAGTAATTTGGAGGCAGGATGCAAGTGCAAGTCCATAGGTTTAATATAAAACAATAGAATTATAAGAAACAAAAATCTGTTAACAAACACAATAACAGAACAACATACAGCAAGACAAAGGCACCAACAGAGAGTATAAATGAACAATGACTAACAAGAAACACCTGAAAAGGTGGCGGAGTCGCCAACTAGGGACAGGTGAGGCGCATGACAAGAGGGCGGAGACAGGAGGAGCTAAACCAAAACAAACAAGCACATGGCACAGGACATTAAAAGGGACATGGAAATAACAATAAAACAGAGAAAAAAACAAACAACAAGGACAAGAACGAAAAGAGGACAAGACAGAATGTGACAGCTTATAGTTTCCTAAAAAAACGGTTCCCTTGTTCACAGTATCACAATGAATCAAATTGTACATATTGTATCGCCATGTTCCTCCCGATAAACAGCCTTAAAACAATCATAATAAGGCTTCAATTTAGAAACAGCTGATAACCAAAGCCAACACATTTAGATTAGTGTATGTTGAAAGGATGAGCGGCGAGTAATCTTTTTCTCTTAGCTAGATGGATTTTCCTTAAGCTAAAGCTGTTAGAAACCTATGTCACACAATGCATGCTTGAGATTGTTACCCTGTTATAATACAACACTGATTAAGTTTCTTTTTAAAAGGCATTCATAAAAACATATTAAATATATAATAAATAAATAATATATTAACACCTCCACAAGCACCAATAACTGCTGTGATTAGATTCGGCATGGAGTGGACGAGTTTCGTTATGTAGGCCACATCAGTGTTCAGACACTCTTACATCAAAATAATTGGTCAGTTGGGCCAGATTTGGTGGATGCCTTCCCGAGGAGACGCAATTTCAAAGAGAATTCCCTGTAGGCATTTTCCACACATGGAACGATGCATTCCCTGCACTGTAGCACCTCCTCCCAATCTATGGATCCTGTCACTCACACCCCGCATGGATTTATAGCCCCATTATCCTCGTGCAATTACACTAAACAATAACATAGGGGAGGGGATAAATTAAAAAAGTAAAAAGTACTAAAGGTAATAAAAAGCTGAAGAAGCTGAGAGATGTGAAACAGATTTAGTTGAAAAATATTATATATAGAAAGTTACAGATGACCTGAATATATACAGAAAGAGAACATCTGTACAGGTGTGCAAATAGTCATAGTGCAAATAGGCAGAGTGCAAATAGCTGTTCAGTCCGGTTACTACCACCCAGTCACACAAGGTGACTCATTTCGAGCCGGCAAACTTATGAAAATGATTTTAGTGTTGTGACTTTCTCTATGTGTATTAAAACAGGTAATAAATAGTTTCATTTTATAAAGATGCACAGAAACAAAATAATCTGCAAACCCAGCTCACAATAGACCACGATAGTAGCAGAGCGAGATTAGTCAGACAACTGATACTCACCATGGCTTGTGGCTAATGGTGTCATTAGCTGGCAGCGTGTGTACTCTGCGCCAGAGTAAATGTTTTTGAAGCCCGATTCCTGTGCGCCCGCCTGATGTAGCCGATGTAACTAAAAGCTTAGTATGCCTTTACAGGAGGCCTTCATGTCCGTTTTCCATAATTAGCGGCTTACAAATGATTCAGTCTTTTCCCCCCTGAGGCCTAGGCGCAAAGAAGTGTTGAAATCCTGTTTACTTGGCACTATTTTGGAAGCAGCGAAATCAGTTTGCCGTGAAACGCAGCTTGTTAGGGGAGAAGGGTCCTGAGAGAGCCACATTGATCGTCCGTCTTTCTGAGGAGGTGTTTGATGGAAAGGATTGAAAAACACCTTCGTCTCTTGTAGACTGCGATATCATGCATGGTGTTGGCACATGTACAAACACACACATCTTTACTGTACATGCATTTGCCGTTTACGTATACCTTCCTTCCCTCGTTCCCTTCCCACCTACATCCCCATATGGACATATCGTGCAGTGCTGAAAGTTGAGTCTAGTTGAAGATGTGTATCTGATTTGGGGCTGTACGCATCTTATCTATTATTAGTCTGCTTGCTTCTCTTGCTCCAGGAGTTTAAGTAAAACTACTAACATCTGCTACTGAACATGGCAGGGGTGCAGTGGGGTGGGGGGGGGCACCTGCAGGGTCCGGATGAGCTCGTCTCATGCACACAGACTGCTCTGCAAGTGTGTAATTGACTGAAATTGTTTGTGCAAAAACAGCCTGCCCCGGCTTCTTTGTTACACCAGTGAGCTCGTAATTAGTCTGACTGCTTCCAACTCCCCCTTCTCATCCTCTTTCTCTCTCTGCATACAGTAAGATAGTCATGTGGGGTCGGGATGATGTGAAAAGATTTCACGGCTGATTAAATAGCCAAAGAGCCTTGAGAATGACAAAGAACGACAACTGCCACAGTTTTGTCTGTCATCTCTCCTAGCCGTGGAACACAATAGTTCCAAACCTGCAATGTTTGCTTTTCAAGATGAAGGGACACACATGAGGCGAGAGCAGTGAAAGTGTGGCCCAGCACCTCATTAAAAAGAGAGAGAGAGAAATAGAGAGAGTGGGGAAAAAAAAAACGTCAGCAATGCAAACCTTTTGTTTTCACGGTTTCAAGGCATGCCGAGAGCTTTCACACTGTGGAATCAGAGAAACAAAAGGCTCTGATTGTAATTACGGCACACTTACGAGTCGTGTGGTGTTTTTTTGTCCGCGGGTGCCTATTTGTGAACATGTGTTTCTATCTGTGTGCGTGTGCATGCTTGTTCAGGCATTCGGATGCTGGACGGAGATGTGACTGATGTGGTGGAGGCCAAGTCTCTGGGAATCCGGCCTGACTACATTGACATTTACAGTGCCAGCTGGGGCCCCGACGATGATGGGAAGACCGTGGACGGCCCGGGCCCCTTGGCCAAACAGGCCTTTGAAGTGGGCATTAAAAAGGTCCTTTTTACACACACGCAAACTCGCATACATGCACAGCCCTGTCATTAGTTAGCCCGAAGCACGCTCTTGTTTATTTGAGTACTGACCCGGATGCTGGTAATTAGGCTCAACTAAAAGTGAAACCAGAGGCATGACTTGATATTAAAGTTAGAGATTTTAAGACATTTAATTGTATCAGGTTTTACAGAAATTTCAAGATTAGCAGTCAGTTTAGGAAATTATACGTTCAAATTGTGAGCTGACATATAATATTCTTGAATTACTTACAAGGGGCAAATACAGGAAAGCAGATGTGTTTTATTATATTTACGATATTTTACATAAGTGGGAAACAATTAGTAAATTATTATTAAGTTATCTGCCCTTAGATTTAATCAACTCTTTCAAGGTTTTATTGAATTTATTATTTATTCTTGTCACAGAAATTGCCTACGAAGCTGCTATTAACCACCCAGCCAATGAGCTGCTCAGACTTGCGGCCCCGGTCTCATGTAACCTATTTCAGCAGGTTATACAGAAATCCTGCTTAAACCAGAAAAAAATATTCAAGGTTGGTTTTCTTGCCAAAACCTTTCTAAGATATCTTAGTTATTTGTTCGGTGCAGTTTAGTGAAGTCAGTCTTACAGCCTGTAAATTAATTCTTGTTAAATCTTAGCACCCAGATGGTGAACTGAACTTCCGCTGGCTGTCCGAACAGCAGACTCTCTCGTGGTCTTTAAACACAGACTTTAACTTCTCTTTCTAGACCTGGTGGCTGAGCTCAGGGGCAGATTAGACGCTAACCTGTTTGTCCACTGAATCCTAACTCTATACACTTTGGCCATCTTATGTAAATTTACATCGAGAGCGACTTGTGTTCTTAGTGTTCAGTCAAAGTGTGTATGCTAGACACTTTGACTGAACACTAAGAACACAAGTCGCTCTGTCTGAGCACAATTGACTTGTGTGAACGCAACGTACAGTGCCCAGGCGCAGTACGCTGAACCAGTTCAGGGGTTCAGTTGGACTCGAGCACAAAACGCATTCAGTGTAATTGCTAAGCTGGCCTGCGCACAGACCTACAACACATCAGTGTTGGGACTGTCCCTGTAAACAAACATGGCATCCAGGGAATCACTCAGGTCTACAGCACCAGAATGTAAGTGCTGGAACATTTAAGGTGAAACCGGGAAGCTTGAACAAAAAGCTGGCCCATGAGAGGCCAGCTTCAGCCTTGTTTGAGATCAGAGCATCAGAGCTTTGGATAATTCAGAAGGTCTACGACTGTGATGACAAAGGGCCGGGAATGCTCTTGAGTTTTGGCAGATTAAAGGCTGTGGCTGAGTGTAGTTCAAACTCAACTGCAAGCATCATGTTTCAGCCGCTGCAATGTTCTCTGTAGAATGATATGACAGAGCTCTCATAAAAAGGCGATGCCTTGTGCAACTAACAAATGTCCTGAAGCCAGACACTGTGTACAGACTGATATATCAATATATGACACATACATAGCATTAATTATGAGAGATATGCTTTCATTATAAATTAAACCTCATCGTGATCCCTGATACCGTCATCATTTGCCAAAGCCTAACAGAGTTCTAGCAAATCTTTTGAGACCTGGAAGTTGCATCACACAAGCAAATCCTCAGCATGATATATTAGAATTTGCTGATTTTATTTCCAGTACTTGTTTTAAGACTATACGTTTAACGCTGTGTATTTGTGTGCACGTGAGCAGGGTCGCAAGGGCCTGGGCTCCATCTTTGTGTGGGCGTCTGGAAATGGTGGTCGACAGGGTGATCACTGCTCGTGTGACGGCTATACCAACAGCATCTACACAATCTCCGTCAGCAGCAGCACGGAAAACGGCAACAAGCCCTGGTACCTGGAGGTGTGCTCCTCCACTCTTGCCACCACTTATAGCAGCGGAGAGTTCTACGACCGCAAAATAGTTAAGTATCGCTCGACTCAGCCTCACCTAACGTGAGGGGGAGCTGCTGGAGCCCTTCTCTGGTTTGAGAGATGTGTTAAGTCACATGCAAGTTTTAAGAGCGGTTGGAAATCAACAGAGATAAATTAGCACCTGCAAGGTAGAGTGGGGGCAGGTGCAAATGCGATGTGCAAGGTTAGAAGTCTGAGTGTTTAAATTTAACACTTTTTTGTGCAGCTCATTTCATTTGTTTTAGCGATCCTAAATCCTAGGAGCTTTCACTTCTTACCACTTTGTGGTTTCAGCCTGGCATATTGTACTGATTAACTATTGGTTGTTTCCAGCAGAGAAAAGTCAGTCAACAGTTAGAATAAACATTAGCTGAGCCAAAGGCTTCAGTAGATTTAGCATTTATGACCGCTGGTGATTCGAGCTCCAGAAGGAATAGCAACAGCAATTAACACCTTTTTTTAAGTGAGTGTTCTATATTTACATGCTTTATACTCAGCTTTATAATCTTTATAATCAGCTCATTCAGATTCCACAAAGTCATTTATGTTTTGGTTAGTTTACATACTTTCTCAGAGACAGTCTTTCCCTCTGTTTCTCCTACTCTTTCTCCATTTCCCCTGTATCATATTGTTTTTAATGATCACTGGAACCAAGAATGACATCCGCCTGCCAAAGAGCAGTCATCTTCCATCCATCAGCCCTACGCCCCTCTAGCACACTTCTCTCAGATACAGCATTTTCCTTTCTAGGCTTATTACAACACAAACATATCTGAGATGTGTTCATATGCTTTGTTTGATTTGTCTTTTTGCCCAAACATCTACTGGTGCTAGGAGAAGATAAGAACCAAAGATGGGGGGTAAATATTTTTTCTGGCGGACATTATTAATAGGGATTATTAAGGGAAATCTGTTAAACCCTCTAAGTGTCTAAAGAAGAGCTTTAGTCAGGATAGAGCGTTCTTATTTGCATGGCTGTGAGATCTCAGCCACAGGACACGTCTGAGGTGCAAATCCACCTGTTTGTTTTTACACAGTTCAGAAATATGAATGACTTTGTTTACATTGCAACATCATTTTACATGATCATCATTTAGAGTGTTGTAATGTTCAGTGTTTCATTGTAGAGAACCTTGCTGACTGATTTCTATATAGTAGTAGGGATCCAGGGATCACATTGTCTGCAATACTAATATATCAGTTATGATATTTATTATCCTATTTATATTCTTCTTATTATTATTATTATTATTTATATTCTTCTCTTTTTCCTCATCTTCTTCATTTCTTCTTCCTCTTCTTCGTCGCTTCTTCTTATTTATATTCTTATTATTATTTTTCTGCTTCTGCTTTTTCTGCTTCCTCTACTTCTACATCTTTTTCTACTTTTTTTCTTCTTCTTCTTCTTCTTTTTCTTCTTCTACTCTTGGTCAAGAGATTTTTGTCCACTAACTAGTCCCACAGTTTTCGAGGTATCAGCATCATTCCAACTCCAAATTGTTTAGTCTGATTGGCAATGGTGTGATGTATACAGCTTTTTGATCCAACTCCAAAAAATTAAGATTTTTTCCCATTGGGAATGAATGAAGTGGAAAAGAACCTATCTACTATATTTCTGCTCCCTGTTTCACATAGAGCTGCCCTGTCTTGGTCTGTCACTGGCTTGTTTGCCTTTACTCCATCCCTTCTTTTTTATCCATAGAGTCCCAAACTGCATGTACTCACTCAGTTCAAAACCCCAAACTCTAGCACACAGCTATGCTAGCCCACACTCCTTTATGAGTTGTTGATACAACACTTGTTCCTCTCATAGCAATCACAGCATAGCAGGAAGTGGGAACCGTTTGGGCTCTGCGGTCATTCCGTGTTTCCTTCAGGAAATGCACTTATCTACTTTTATTAACTATCTAAACCACCAGCGAACCTACACGTGTCCTCTGAAGTTTTATATGGAATGTTAATGATGGTAAAATAAAGACACATTTGGAAAATGTAAATATTTTGAGGACTATTTTGCCTCATAATATCTGGCATCTGGCCAAACCACTATAAAACAATGTCACATACGTCATATTTGTAATCATATTTGGTTAGATGATATTTGCAGTCATCTAATGTTTTAACTTCCTGTGAGCGAGTTTCAGTGGCTGTAAATGTTACCATGGAGTATGTGTCTCTAGAATTAAGCATTTTGCATCAACCCTCTCTGTATTAACATCATAATGATCAGTGGAATCTGTGGAATTCCTTCCCCTCCACTTAACCAGTCTGGCCAAAAAACAGTTACAAGATAGCTCCATTCAATATCAGTTTGTATAGCAGGTGTGTACTGAGCCCTCCTCACCCCCGAGAGAAGCAAATGTACAAGAGTTTAGTTAGACTCTTCTTTGCATGTCATCCTGAGGTTAGAGACACTGCAGCTGACCCAGCCGTGCTTACTTTGTTAAACAAACCCAGAATAATCATGCTGAGCTTTGGTTTCTCACAGACACGCATTCAAACGCACACCAAACACATGCACGCGCTCTTTGCCTGCGGGTTACCATCAGGGCTCTGTGGGTGTTCCCTTGAGAAGTCGGATGAAAAGTGGAAATATTTACAGACAAGCTTTACAGAGGATGCTCTAAAACACATCACAGCCACATACAAGCTATTCCTCCTAACAAACAGGCCCTAGGACGCCTTCCATTACCCAAACCTTCCATTTAAAAAAAGGGAGTTTTAAACTCTAGTATTCAGCCTAATCACATCCACCTGTAGAACTCAACCGGCCAAACAACAAGGGATTGGCAGTCATCAGAAATCATTTTACTGTCATTTGTTTGGCCAAATGGTGAATTTCAGCTTAAGTGAATAAGGGACGCGATAGAATTGAGATCATACAGGCTAGATACTGTTTATGAACCTCATAAATAGCCTCACTTGACTAACAGTATGGTCTAACCTAGCAAAGGGCTTAACCGAATGCCGAAACGTAAATGTTACTAAGTCTAACACTAATACAAATCTAGAAGTAAACTAAATGTCTGACTGAGAGATGTCAAAGATGAGCCTAATTATTAGTCTGTTTAGGTTTAGTGCAGTGCAGTATGTTCACAGTTTCTGATCATTTTTGAAATGTGATACTACTTGGTAGTTTCCATTTTTCTTTTATAAAAAAAATAACATTTTAAAGTGCTCTGATATTACCTTTTTGCCATATAACCAAGTTCTTGTGAGCAATACAAAACAGGTCCTGCAAGCTTTAATTTGTTATTGTCAACATTAGTGTAAGGTTAAATTGACGCACGCTGAGCTGAAGGCAAAGCAAGCCTTTATTAACAAGTTAGTTCAGTGCAGCTAGACATGAGAATCTAGGCAAACACACCAAGAGGAGCAGGCAGAGTCATGAAACCAAAAGGACAAGCCAGAGTCAAACTCAAAAGACAGTCAGAAGAGCAAGCAAAACCAGAGTGGAAAGTCAAAAGGGTAAACTAGAATCAAACAGTGTCAAGATCAAAACAGTCAGAAGCCACAGGGACAAACACTTAGTAAGGACACAGAGAGGCAGTACTTCACAGTGAAAGTCAGAGAACCAGGAGCTTATAAGCAAACAGACTAAATGAATGACCAGTGTGTGTAATAAGTACTCTGGGCATGACGAACAGAAAAACGGCTTGTGATTGGGTGATGGCAGACACGTGACAATGACGTCTTTGGGCGGTGGATTCTGGGAGTTAGTTTTGGTTGTTCCTTCAGTTTGATTGAGTCTCCAGGTTTATCCACAAAGGGCCAGCAGCTTTCAATTAATAGTTAATCATAAATAAAGATGTGGAGTCAGGTGTGCCTCTGCATAATTTGAGTAAAGCCTGCACCCACAGAGGCCCTGTGCGAATAAGAAGGTGTTTTCACCTTCTCACATGAAAGTCACATGTTAGCTACATAGTTATGAGGATGAGACTGTTGCAGTATTAAAGGGTAGAGTGGAGAGATGTGTCAGTACCAGCTCTGCCATGTTAACAATAATATTTTTCTTCTCTCTGTTTTTGTGTCAGGTTACCACAGACCTACGGCAGCGCTGTACAGATGGCCACACTGGGACATCAGTGTCCGCGCCCATGGTGGCCGGGGTCATCGCTCTTGCATTAGAGGCCAAGTAAGCTCACTTTTCTGCCTCTCTCTCTCTCTCTTGTCCCCCCTCCTCTGTTTTTATTCTCGCTCTTTCTGTTTCTTTTTCAACTGCTCCATCTTCTCTCTGTGCTCTAATTAGAAGGGGTTGACATCTCTCTGCCACAGCAGGCTCTCGAATTGATACAGAGCAGATCCTGAATTCTAAACAGACATTGTTTTCTGATGTTTTCCCATTTTTCTCTCTGGGTTTGGAAAACGGTGGGATAATTCCTGGAAGGAACTGATTTTTGTACATGACCGTGACAAGTGTGGCTAACCCCCAACCGAGTAAAGCGACAAGCACTTTTAATGGCCTAGCGGGGTTCTTCTGGGGAGCTTTTGGTACTGCTTTTTTGACATAGCTGATATTTATGCACTTTGAATGAAAGTTGAGCTTTCAGTGCTAATTGTTTTTGCATGGTAAGTGAACCAAGTTATCGCAGAAAAAGTCACTCAAGCAAATTATTATCACTAATAAGAAAACAACAGGCACTAAAGTCAATTTATTACTTTTAAGAGCTGTTTTTTAAGCTCTCATTAGAGAGGAGTGTGCTATAGCAAAGTGTTTTTTTCTCTTCTGCCTCATTTTGTATTCTGGCTTTGGCTCTCTACGCAGTACAATAGAGTTCCTTTTCTCCACTGCCATGTTTTATTAATCCGTAGCGTCAGACATTTCGAAGAATTCTCTATTGGGTAAGACTTGTAGATGTAGTCTTTTGTGCAGTAGGCTATGGCCTTCACTATGGGGTTGCACAATAGCAGGGACTGAACAAAGGACTAGGCTCCAGAGGAGCCGGGTATCTTCTAATGTTTTTCCTTTTCATTTCCCTGAATGGCCTTTGTGATTCTGCACATAATAAGTCAGCGTTTGTGCTGTTCCTTCTGTGGTCATTTGAAATGCCCTCTGCTGGGTGTGTTTACACTTGCCTGCTACAAACTTTGTTGCTGTTCATCTTCAAACATGGTGTCCACAAAAAACATCATGCCAATAACTGCATCCCAGAGCACCCCCCAGGGCTCCCAGCCAGTCTGCTTGTTTTCTCCTTTCTGATAAAGTAACCAGGCTACCTGAGCCAGGTAATCAAGACTTGAGTGGGAACCTTGGCTGTATTTTGCAACGCAGGTTTGGCTCATTTGATGTCGACAACCCTCAAAACGAAACAGATATTTTGATTCTGGAGACCAGGATGAATAGCAGAACCCTTTTTTGTTTGGACTGGGCCAAACATATTTGCCAGTATTTTTATTTCTGCTGAAAAGTCACAGTGTTCAAAGCAATGTTACAAAAGAAACTCAAGGTCGTTGTTATTTTCTTTGATTAGAAAAATCACAAACATTTTAAGAATAAAAATTGTTGTACATCTAGATGGAATAAATTTGCAAATAGTTCATATCTGGCTTTCACTGATGTCGGTGGCTGGCTGAATAGGATTTAATAGGTTTCGAATACTTCACATTTCCAGACGAGTACCCAAACACTTGTTCTCAAAACCACCTTTATTAACAATTATATACACTTGACGCATTGTTCAGCCTGGTGCTTTTTTAATATTTAGCAAGCTACTAAACTAGTTTTGTACAAACGAGATATAATCTCGACAGGACAAATACCTTAAATAATATTTTATTTTCTGTGTTTTAAAATACATTCAAACTGTAAGTTAACATGAACCATTTTTTGCAGTTTATATATACTATATTATATGTATATTTGATATATGTGCTGATCTTGGTTAGTAATGCCAAATAAATCACTGCTGTGCTGTACTGATGGTGTGTGTAGGAGACTTTGTAGATACAGCAGTAACAACCTGTAATTGTGAATACGCAGCAAACAGATCTGCTGTTTTGTAAAGCTTGTTGTAAAGCTGTTTAATAAGAAAAGAAAGGGAGATAAAGTCCTGCTGAAGTGGGCATGTGATGGAGCTGCTTTATAGCCACTGTGTGACGCTAGATGGACAAACCAGACACTTGTGGAGGTAAAATGTAACAAGGGTTTGATGCGGTGTTGTGAGTGAATCAATTCAGAGCCAGCAGACAAACAGAAGGACAAAATTAGAGCGACCAAAACAGACATGGGTGAGGCAGGATGTAAATCCAGGTAGAGGCCAGGTAGGGTCAAAACCAGGACAATCAGAAACCAGACGAATTGTAGTTTCTTTCTTAGCTTGCCCAGAAGGATGGAGTCAGGAGACTGAAGGCTGGAGATGTTGGAGTAGTTTATTTCAAGGCGATCGCAGTTCACTCCTCTCTTGTCCTTAGCCAGGCCAGTTCAGTGCAGTCTGAACTCAACCCAACTCAGTCCTGCGCAGCCCTACTCAGTCGGACCTTAGTCCTACGCAGCACAACTCAGTCCAGCGCAGCCCTACTCAGTCTGAAGAGAGACCCTTGTCACACAGGTTTTATACACTGTTTAACCACCCCCTAAAGATAACAGAAAGAGGGTGTGATCTTATCTAGGACCAACAAATGGTCTCCAAGTGGTGTTTGACCTATGACCTGTAAAACCCCGAGAACAACAATATCCCAGGGACTCCGTCCTGTCGTAAATGCATACAGTTCTATTCTGGTGATGCAATTGTTACCACATGGTAAATGTATACACACTTGTATACATACAAACTGATACAAAAAACACTAAGTAACCAACAGAATAAACAAGAGGGAGAGGCAAAAGATGGAACCAGAAGGCAGAAGAGGGTCATACACTTGAATGCAGGAAAACAGATAATGAAGAAATGCTTAGTAATTAGTACAGGGGTTGGCAATACTTTGCAAAGTGTATTTACAGGGGCAGGAATATATATATATATATACACACACAACAAGTAAGTGGAAGACAGGTGAGGTTAATCAGAACTCTTGAGAAGCAGAGCGGTGAAGCTGCTCCCGATTTGGGGAAACAGCATCCGTGGTGCTGGCGTCATGAAGCGTGGGAATCATGGTGGGAGTGTAGTCTCTGGACTCGGCAGAGCAGAGGAGGAGTTTCGACTTCGACTTTCGACGCATGACACAGTGTACGTTTTGTACAGTCAGCGTTCCCGCGCATATGATTTCATAGGCATTTAGCTTGAATGGCCATGTAGAAAGGCGTGTAGTTTGCTGCATTTTAAAATTTGTTATAACCTTATATATTAGATAGATAGATGGATAGATCACATTATTAATCCCAGAGAGAAAGTCACATATTGCAGCAGCCAAAGAAAAAAAGTACTGTAATAATAATTATAATAATAATAATAATAATGATAAGCACCCCTATGAGCGGGACGATAGTTAAACTGTTAGAAAGTCTTAATTGTATGTATTGAAAATAAAGTGACTATGTAAAGTTTACTGCCTTGATAGTATCATTACCATAAAGAGTGTATGTACAATAATAAGCATAGAGCGTAAATATGATACAGGAGAACAGTGCAGCAGTGTATTTACACATTCACAAGTCATCTACAACCGTCCAATCAGAAAGCCAGATGACAGTAACGTACACTGTAAACAACAATACAGAAGGTATTATAAATAAATGTGCAATCTTATAAGCATAGACAAAGTGGCAGTGGCCAGTGATATGAATATGGAAAAGTGTAATGTGTAATGTCCAGTTCATGCTCAGTTAGTGTCCAGATTAATATTAAGACCTTGTTAAAAAAAATAAATATTGCTCATGGAAGCATAAAATATATGGACCAAATAAAATGTAGAACTTTTATTATTCAGTTATTATATTTAAATGTGTGTTTTTGTGCTAACTGAATGCGTGTAAAGAGGTAAGCAGGTCCAGGTCATATGAATTCCTGCATGGTCATGCTTATTTAATAGGTACACCACCTTGTATGTATATGTTATTTAGAGTGTGTTAATCTTGGGTAATTATAATTGTCTGTTGCATTTTAGTCCGTTAATAACCTGGAGGGATGTGCAGCATCTCCTGGTGAAGACATCAAGACCTGTTCACCTAAAAGCTAGCGACTGGAAGACCAATGCAGCTGGACACAAAGGTAGAATTTTATTATTTGCTCATGTTTAGTTTGTAATCCTGTTTATTTAAATACAGTACTTAGAAGCTCGTTATACATCTGTGATAAACACATGAACAGAACCAGTGTTAGATATGGAGCAGTTCACGTTGCATAAGTTGTTGTTTACCTTATAAGAACATACTGCATCAGATAAACAAATGATGTGACTCTACAGTTAATCTGGCTGTTAGTTTCTTACACTGATGTGCTTGTGGGTGTTTGGCTCATCCTCTAGTCAGTCATCTCTATGGGTTTGGTTTGGTGGATGCTGAGGCGATGGTGCTAGAGGCCAAGAAATGGAGAAGTGTTCCTCCTCAGCACACCTGCACCAAGATATCAGACCGCAGAACCAGGTAAGAACACCCTCAGACACCCTTCCAGCATAGTATAGTATTACGCTCAGGCAGCTGGTCATCCCCACTCTTCGTTACAGGCATTATAGGCCTCATAAGCCCTTATTAATCTTTAGTAAGCAAAGGTAACAAACCACCGGAACCACCTCCAGGCGTCCTGACCCTTTAGTCTTTCTAAGATTCCTATTTTACCATATGCAATCATAGAACAGCAATGTATTAGAACAGAACATAATCATAAATCATAATAAACCATACTATATTCATTTAAAACTAATTAATGCTGTATGTGAACAATAAAACATATCCCACTTAATCTTCAGATGATGAGTGAATGAGTCCAGGCATGTTTTATAGTCAGGGATTGTATATTGCACTCCAGTGATTTGGAAAAGTTTACATCATCACATTATAAATCACAGACAGGGATTTGTTGGAGTAGATTCAAAGAGAACAAAATGCCCAAAACTTTAACAATGACAGAGGAATTCATTTAAAACCTCAGAGTCCTAAAAACAAAACAGTTTGCTTCGGTAAACTCACTGATATTTATTAGGTCTTCCATTTGGGAATTGCGAGCCTGTGTTATAATAAAACGGAAAAAAAGAAAACAGCTATTGCTGGAATAAAGTCAAAACAAGCCACTCCACATTGCTTGTTCCCAACTGATCTGTGTGACAGCAAGTCTGTGCCTAAAAAATGGTCCAGTTTCCCACCAGGACATTTTCTAAACGTTCGTAACAACATTCCAAGAAAGCCCGGAGCTGCTGAGGAGACGAAAGTCAGTCAGCGCCTTTCATCGGCTGCCGTTCATTTTATTTTAAAGTTGTCGCTTTCGTTATTGTGGACCCCCTGTAGATCCGCAGTTGGAATTTAACACAACAGAAAAGCTGGAATGCGTCACACTTCTGAGTAATGTGAGGCAATCCTAAACACATTCAAGCAAGCGCCGTCTGTACAAGACACTGCACGAATGGCGCAGTTGTTGTACACAAGGCAAGGAAAACAACTTGACAAGTAACGAAGGAAGTTCCTCTCGGTCATGAAGAGGTTTGAGCATTTCCTGCTGTGCCGCTGTTTTCACCCTGTTTGTTTCTCTTTTTGTATACAAGGTTTTGTCTGCTTGTTATTTGGGTCAAAGATCAGTGTACTCGAGTTGAAACGAAAGCGCCACAGTGTCATCGGGAAGCCTCGCGCAACACAGACGAAGTAAACATCAGAAGCAGGAATGGATTGGTCATGTGTTAGCCCGAAAGCTGTTTCACGCACGATGGCTGGCATAAGTTCAAGGGCCATTGGCTTTCATGAAGTCAAAAAAGGAATGTCAGAATCGAGCAGGCGTGCTTTGCTTCCAAACTGCTTTTGTATGCTGCGCTATGCTTCGGGTTCCCTAATGTGAACTGTTCCGTCTCTAGTGGGCAGATGGAATCTGTGATACTTGCGATGTAAGGGTTTTCTTTTTCTCACATTTGGCCTCAGAGGATGTGCCATCACTGCATTGCGAAACTTGACACTTTGACATTTGAAAGGCGATATAAAGCGGCGTGACCTTATAAGAACTGAAATTAAAAAGGGCTTCTGAACAAAGTGTATGCGAGGGAGATGGAAGTTGTTTGGATATATTATATATGTTATTATAATATTTTAATCTCAGGAGACGCAGGATATAAGCAGGGGGGAATATACAGCTCTGGAAAAATTTAAGAGACCACCTGAAAACAGTTTCTCTAGTTTTACAGTTTCTGGGTTTCTGTTTGACCAAAATGAGCAGTTCTGTTTCATTCTATACACTACATTTCCCAGAAATAGGGTCACTTAGCTATTCTGGAAAAAGTCCTTACTGAGGCCCGGAAAGCCTGAAAGCCCAGAAAAGTTTCAGCCGTGAGCTGTGAATTGAACACTGCCTGTTCAGGCAACTTCGTATCTGCTATGCAGTGTCACCAAAACAGAAGACTCAGGCAGCCAAGTAGCTGTGATGTAGCGTCGCTTAGGTGGCCGGCCCAAAAGGCCTCGTAGCTTAAGCAGAGCTCTGCTTATGCACGGCAGTCCAAACGCCAGCCCGGGGCCAGACAGCTTTATAGCCACATCACACTGTCGTTCCACTGACCTGTCCAGGCTGTATCATAACTGTGATGTAGTGTTGCTCGAACAGCCAGCCCATGAAGCCTCTGAGACACAAGCAGAAAAACTCTGAGCCATTATCTCGAGGGCTAATTCCTCAGCCAGCAGGGAAACATCAATCAAAACATGCATACAGTACAAAACAAAGCGGCAACCGTTTTGGTCCACCGAACTTACACCAGAACACGCACTCGTCACACCAGGGTCAAACCAGTGTCAGCTACTGCACTACAGAGAGCGCAGGTTTGTGTGAAATGTCAAATGCGCATCTATTCTGAACTTCTGGAGGGCAGGGGGACATGCCGGGGTTACCACTTCGGGTCAGCTAAAGCCAGAGGTTAGAGTATTTTGCTGTGGTGTTTAATTCAACAAAAGTCCAAATGAACGTAACGAGGGTTAGAGTCCAGCACTGGCAGCGGTCCCCATTTATGTGTCTCTGATTCATCTCTCACAATAACTTTGCACTTTATGAAAAGCGGCTTTTGTTCTAACCTTCATTTATTATAGATGTTGCCAAAAAGAGTTTATCATTACTGTGCAAAGAAAAACAAGTATGTCCAAAATGGCAATGGCAACGTACAGGAGAGGCCAGAACCCTGATTTAACTTTAATGTAAGTCAATGGAACCAGACGTTTTACAAGCAGTGTTGGGCCATTGCAGTTGGTCCATATGCCATGATATTTGCACACAGTGTAAACGGCAGCTACTGTGATCAAAAGATACAGAAAAGTAGAAATAGACAAAACAAATTAGAGATACATGTTTTTCATTGGACAACCACTATATACGCATGTGCTTGTGTAGATAAAGCTATCCTAGCTTCAGAATTTTGGTTCCCAGTGGATCCGTGGTGTCTGCTCTTATCCGCAGAGGGCCTGTGTGGTTGCAGGTTTCAAGCGAGCAGGAGCACACCTGATTCTGCATCATTAATCAGTTGCGCCTTTAATCATGTGTGCTCCTGCTTTGTTGGAATGAAAACCTACAGCTACAGCGAGCGCTTAGAGACAGGGATGGCTAGCCTTGCAGGGGGTAGTGTGATGAATACGAAGAAGGGCATGGAGTCTAGAGGACCTCCTGTATTAGCACATGTAATATAAAGCCTATATGCTCCTGAGATTCTGATGATTTGTCGGAGAAACTTGTAATCTTATTTGACACATTAGTTTTATTCACATTAGTGTGTCTGTATTTTTATTCTAAGAACAGTTAAGGGGTGATTTTCTTTCCATCCATCCATATTAAAAATCTGTGTTGACGGAATCAGTTGTTAGAGTAAATGTGGGCACTATTGATTGCATTTTGGCTCGCTGTCTGAGTCAGCTGCTGACAAAGTCCTCTCTGACTGTCCTCACTGAAACACTGAACAATAGCTTCTTTTGTTTTGTGGTGTTGTATGTGAAAGCTCTAAACACATAAGGGCTTGATTAGCGAGTCGAGTCTCATACTGTACTCTGAAAGTGTCGAATTAGTGGAAAGAGCTGTTACAGATTAAACGTGCGGCTGGTGGCGAGCAGTATACTGGTATACTGGTAGGGTATGGCTTTTATCATTCAATAAATAAGTGCAGATAACTTACAAGCTACAAGCATTGCAGAACATGCTGTGGTTTGCCTCTTTGGCTAAATGGCTAATTCAGGAATGTTCCAGTCACATTTTAGTGAAATAAAACACTGCAGTCCCTCATTTCACTTGTCTCAGTTGGGGCTGAAAGATCAATCGTTTTTACATCAAAAATGCAAATTTAATCAGTTTTATAGTTAACACTATCATAAAATGTGTCTTCAGTTTTAAATGAGACATTTTTGTGCCTCGAGATAAGAAGGCAAACTAACCTCCATGTGTTGTGACATCAAAATCTACTTTGCACACTGCAATTCAGGTGTCAAACTTCAAGAGAGAAAACGTTGATATTCTGGACTTCCTGGCAAAAACAGACCTGAACAGACCTTGTGATCCGGCCTGATCCTAGAATTTAGAATGACCAGCTGTTTTCTTGGGGTTAGTCTTTAACATAGCATGGCTGCAACCCTCTCTGCTGCTCTGTCCTCCTGATAGCATCAACGGCCTGTTGTTCCAGCAATATGAACCAACGTAAGCGCTATTTTTGCCAAGCCCAGTGAAGCTGCTGCATGCATGTATGTGCATTCTATTTTTGTGATGGGTTACAAATCATAGAAGGAAATATGGCTGATACCGGTACAGGTCATTTTCTGTGTTTCTTGAACTTTACCCATTAAAAATAGCAGGTAAACTGTGCTTTACTCCTACCCATTGGCACTGGATATAGTTTTGTATGAGATTACAAGTTCAGATTCTGGTGATGCTGTGCTCAAAAAGGCGCAAGTACCTGTATAAATGGTTCAAAGTTGGAGTTGAAAACTTTTTTCTGGCCATTCAACTTCAGGCTAAAAACGTTTTGCTTTCAGTGAGCCTATATATTAATTATGTTTATTAATTCATCATTTAATTAAAATAAATAATAAATGATGGAACATTCCATTTAGTCACTACAAAAACAATCCGAACACTACTGAAACCTGACCGAATGTTTTGGTAGTGACTGTTTTAGTGGTTCTAAAGCAATTTTTAGTTGTTTTGGTAGCTTTAAGATCATTTTGAGTGTGATCAATGTGACTAGCAGTTGGTTGAACACACATGAAATAGATCAGGTATATACACATAATCATCGTAAACTTATCAGAAAGAATAATTACACAAATAGGAAGGAATCATCCGACAGGAATGAAACTTTGTGGGGAGGTTGGACATGGTGAGACATGCTATTGGTTCAGGTTTTACGCTCGGCCGCACATGCGACGTAAGCAAGCCTTATCTCTGTACCTGACTGACCCAACAGCCAGAACTTCAGATGTTCAGCGAGCAGTGGTGTCATCCATGAATCATTTTAATAGTGTAGCACCATTTGCAGACGGCTCCACCACACAAGACTACATGCACCCCAACCATTACAACGACTGTCCTTAACAATGAATGGCAGAACACTGGAATCTATCAGTTCACTGTGTGGCCCACAGGAACAGGGATGCAGTCTCACTTCCTGCTTTAAAATGCAGGGGGCGTGGCCAACAAAGGCCTCCACCTACAATCTCAAACTCTGTTTAGTAATGAGGTGAAAACATGGGAGCGATCTAATTAAAAACAGCCCTGAGTAAAAATCATTCTTTCCGTCATACTTTCAAAAAGCTCTGTTCCTGTGTTATTCGGCGACTGACTGGTATGCTCTTTCAGGGTCGTTTTATTTCAGAGAGCTCTTGCTTTTTCTTTTGACTCGCACTGTTGGAATTGCCTTTTCAAGTTAGATATGCCTTAGGATTTCAATATCACTTTATATATCATATTTCTTTGTTTCTTTTTAACGCAGCATGGTTGAGGAAGATGTGTGAAATTGGGTAAAAGCAGACTGATATGATTCACTTCACTGACTTCGCTGGTATGATATCTTCTAGTCAGCAACCATTCCCTTTTTGATTTGAGGAAGGCTGTTATGCATTAGCAGTTTTGGATAGAGGCGGTGCAAACAGGTCTTAGGTAGTGATTTTAGGATCACTGCCAATATTTATCTTGGCTCCTTGTAGAATTTAGAACACTGGAACTGTGGTTGATACTTTTGTTTGACTTTGTAAGATGTGCTTCTACTTTTGTGGTAGAATTAAAGCTCCTGAGAACCTAAATCTGAGTTTTCTACCTAATTAAATTAATACTGTAACTCAGGTCCCCTCAGAATACATAAACAAAGTATGTCTTATGAATGTCTTCCCAAAGTCTAAAAAATGTCTGCTAGATTTCACCAGTATTGCTCCCCTCCTGATGAAAAACTGGTATGCCTAAAAGTTGTGAGGCTGCAATCAGCATTCCCCTGATCCCGTTCTAGTCACTTCCAGTCTGAGCAATATGGCAAGCAAAAGCTGACTTAGCATCTTAGTAAACTATCTTGCTGGTTTCTTGTCTGTGTGTTTCATACGTCAGGACCCCCACAGGACCACCACAGAGCAGGTATGATGTGGGTGGTGGGTCATTCTCAGCACTGCAGTGACGCTGATGTGGTGGTGGTGTGTTAGTGTGGGTGGTGCTGGTATGAGCGGATCAGACACAGCAGTGCTGCTGGTGTGTTTAGACACTGTGTCCACTCACTGTCCCCTCTATTCTTTATCCTCTAGTCCTTCATCAGTGGTCACAGAATGCTGCCCACAGGACGCTGCCCACATGATGCTGTGGGCTGGATAGTTTTAGTTGGTGGACGATTCTCAGTCCAGCAGTGACACTTGGGTGTCCAGCAGCACTGCTGTGTCTGACCCACTCATACCACATGGTCACCTGGGGGTCCTGACTATTGAAGAACAGGGTAATACAGTATACAGAGAAACAGATGGACTACAGTCTGGAACTATATAATCACAGAGTGCTCCTATATGGTCAGTGGAGCTGATATGATATACAGAGAGTGTAGAAAAAAGGAGGGTGTTATTAATAAAGTGACCAGTGGATGTATACATAACTTAACTATAAATATAAAAAACTTAATAATCTTAAAGATGTGTCTTAAATCCAAAACACAGTGTAAGTTCAGAGTAAAAAGCTGAGAAAAAGGCGCCTCGGTCTCACTACCATCTCAGCATAAACAAAACAGTTTGCCACTTTATGGTACTTCTGTACATTTACTTCATATACATTTAAATGAATGTCCAAAACACTGTCTTTACGTCATATAATGCGAAGATGCATTTGCTGTGTGGTGAATCTTGTTGGCCTTTTCAAAATGACTTAGTGATGGAGGCTGTCAGTCACTAGTGAAATGTTAAGGTCAGGCCCAGACCGTTCTCAGAGAGGAGGGAAGAGTGCTATATCATCATCATATTTCTCTCTCTCATATTTTTTGATTTAAACTTTGCTGGATATATGTAATGTGTTCTCAGGGGCTTTAACTAGTTCATTTGGACTTTCAAAGTGACCTTTTCCTTTTTCTGTTCTTGCAAAACATAACCAACGCTCTCTTCTTGTCATCCAAGCCATCTGACAGTATCTGGCAACTGAACTCCATCACGGCCAGCAAAACAGTCACATTAACTTCAGGGCTACAACCAGCTGGTTCCAATCAAAGTCCTTTGTACTCCCAGTGCAAATGCAGTTTGCCCATCACCTCTTTCCACACGGCTTTAGCTGTTTGTGTAGTTGCTGCTGCCACCAGTATTGATCGATGATTGGCCTTTATTTATAGTGGTAGCGTGGCTAGTGAGAGGTCATTCGGCAGGGCTGAGAGCTCATATCAGGCTATGCTTTGAATCTCATTAGGCTGGAGCAGACACCTATCGATTTTCAATCGACCCTCCTGTCCTGCAAACTCCTGTGAAGTGGTGAAAAATGGAACATCTGCGTGCTGTAAGCAAAGGGATGGAAGAGTGGACTCCCTTTCTGGGATTGATTAGAAATGGGACATATGGTTTTTTGGTTAGGAATTAATTATGATTTTGTTCCTGTTGTCATTTTACAGGCATGTTATGACATGCAGTTGTGTTTACAAGGTACAGTGTGGACGTTAGATCCATGTTGGCCTGATTTGGTGTCTCGGAATCAACCCTCTTTTGATCTTCTTGTCCTACAAGAAGGTTTCCTTTTGGTTTTTGTTTCTAAGCTCGGAGGATTTTCAGGAAATTAAAATAATCTAACCTTCGAAAGTCTGGAGCTCAGAAGTCAAGCGTTCCAAGCAGACTCATCACAAGTTCTCACTTTACCTATTACGCTAAATCTATGATGTGATCCAAAATATTTGGTCTCCACAGAGATGGCCTTTTGCTACCTTGTTTCCTGCCAGGTACTGCTCAAGTGTCCTGGCACACGTAAATATGAACGAGTCAAGAGAGAAGCCCCTCTGCCTCAAACCACTGACGCACTGTGTGTCAGCTTTGAGGAGAGAAAAGTCTGTGTGTGTTTTTTTAAGGCTCACCCACAGAGATCTGGACGATGCTTGTCCCTGAATTGCGGTATGAATAAGGATCCAAGCCTCAATTGAGTCACTCTGCTGCCATCTGTGCTCTGTTGTTCATCAACATAGTCATAAAATTGTTGTTCTTGTTTATGATATAAGGCCATTATTGTGGTATTGCTCCCAGGAAACAAGAACTGGCCTCAAACAAGCTCCTACATTCAACTGACCAACCAGACGAACAGAGATTGAACTTAATGAGCTGCAGAAACCACCTACACAGAGATTCAAATGGAAGCTCATGGTCTTAATTTGTGTTTTCATAAAGGTTATGTATTTCTGACCCTCTTTTGTACTGCTCATTTCTGGACAGAGGCAAACTTAACCGGCTTAATGAACAAAATGTTAATCAGTTCAGTTTTAGAGAGATGGTCATAACTATTTTACAGTACTATACTGTAATTACGCCAGGCGTAGAAATGAGAAATAAATAAACATTACACTCAGCACCTTTAATGATTTTTATTAGGGATGCACCGAAGTGAATATTTTAGGCTCAAGGCTGAATACTGAACACAGTGTTTAACGGCCTTTCATTAATTTTGCCACTTTTTTCACCATTGCATAAATTAAATAGATCAAATGTATTTTTGTTTTAAAGAAACTGCAGTTTAAACACACTTACTAAACACTGAGCATCTTAACATCCTATCAGACATAACAACAAAGCACAACATGACTTAGCAATAAAAAAGCATCCCAGCCGACATGTCTGCTGCATTCACAGAGAGCGCTCCATTCCACGCTGGTCACGATTGGTTGTGACTTTGTGTTCCTTTTACAGTGGATATGGGTATAAGAGAGAATAGGCGTGAGAGTGAGTGTGTGCGAAGGTATGCACGTGTGTGTGTGTGTGCTTGTGACACCTAACGGCTCTCTTCTGTTCTTCACTCTGTCCGGAGTTGCGTTTGGCTCGAATGTTGGAAGCTGAATAAAAGTTGGTGGAGAAATGAGGTGTTCTGGAGCTAATGGTTAAAAGTTCCACTCTGGTTCCCGTCTACATTCGAAAGGAAAGGAAACAGCGTCATTAAAAACATGATTGTTTGTTGTTAGTTATTCGTCTTTATCAGTTTATCAGTTATTTTGGTTCAAGAACATTCTGCGCATCCCCATTTTTTATTTAACCTTAAATTCATGTAATTCAGTACAATGGAACACCCTATGAGGAATATAATCAACATTTATCATGACTACAGAAACAGAAAAACCTTTAACTTATAACCCAGATAAAATAAGCTTCACTACTGACTGAAATACAAACTAAGAGCCCACCTCCAAATGATCAGTGTCTCTAGTTGTACAGGTTCTGGGTTGGTGTTGGACCAGAATTCCTCAGTTCTGTTTGATTCTCTACACTACTGGAACCATGTCTCCCAAACTCCAGATCAGATATTGTATTAGATCTGTTTATTTAGAAAATCACTAATGACCTCCAGAAGCCTGTTTTTAGAACCATGCTCGCTGTGCGCCTCACCCCAACCACCGCTCGCCAGTCTCTCTGTAGGTCACTTGAGGTCATCTTACATTGGAATGAGGTGACGCTCATCACGGTCAGTAGAGAGTGGGTTTGGCCCTCTGCCAGTCTGTAGCTGTGTTTTCCTGTGTGTTTGCTGCTGGACCTTGTTCTTATGAACCAGACACTCACTGTATCTGCCAGTAAAGCTAGAACCCAACCTTCGGTTCCTCACTGAGAACCTGCTGTACATATGGAGATGCTGATTTAAGAAGAACCTGGAGAGATCTCTTATTTATTTCCAAAGCTGTATATATTGTTTGGAACATTACAGCTAATTAATTTCAGTTTGTTTAGTTTTAGTTATATTGGTCAGATAAAACTCAGGTTTATGATTGATGATTCTCATAATATTTGGTTGTCTGGTCGCCATCTTTTTTCTTCTGAACGTGTACAAAGAGATAAGCTCTTCTTGCCCTGAAAGGAAAGCACAGCTACCCATTGCCGGTGTCTTGCTGTCCCACTGCAGGTACATCCGAGCAGACCAGAAGCTGAACGCCAGCATCAGCAGCACAGGTTGCAGCGAGCAGCCGGAGCAGCAGGTGGTCTTTCTGGAGCATGTTGTGGTGCGAGTACTCATCGTTCACCCCCGCAGGGGAGACCTAGAGATCAGCCTCGTCTCACCGTCCGGGACACGCTCCCAGTTGCTGGCAAAAAGGTGAGCTGTACATTAGACACACACACATAAGCTGACAAGTGGCTCTTAGAAGTCGCCGGCAATCACCAAAGCATTGTTACAAAGAAAGGTTGTAATTTTACAGTAATTATTTCTCACCTGTCGCTCACTGAAAAAACAAAACAAAGAACAGTTGTTAGAAATCTAGGGCTTTATGTTTTAAATAGAAGAGAAGATATTTTATTAAGAAAAATCTTCAATGTAAAACAAACAGTATAGTTATGTAATTCGTTACATAACTATGTAATCAATTATGTAATTTAATTGCATCAGAAAAATCACAGCAATAACTCCAGACATCAGCGGATTAATTATTATATATGAAAACACTCCAAGGTTATGCTAATGAGGCATGTGCTTTTGCCGAACAGGAGACCGAAAGCAAGCTCTGTGTACACTGTATGTCCAAATGTTTGAAAGCACCCTTTCTAGCGAGTGCCCATTGGTAACAAAGTCAGTCGCTTGCGCACGCACAGTTTGCATAATCTCCATAGAAAAGCAATGTCAATAGAAAAGAACTCTCTGGAGCAGCTTCATGTGAGCCTAAGGTCACTATGACCAGTGCCTAGCATCAGAGGGTGCTAAAGCCCCCCAGCATTGTACTGCGTCCTCTGGAGTGACAAAGCTCCAGCCAGTACTTTTTGGATGAGTTGAAGTGAACTGATCATCCAACATAATTACCTGACCTAACAAATGCTCTTTGTGAATGCTGAATGCAGTCAAACTCTCACAGCAAAGTTCCAACATCTAATTTAAAGCCTTAAACAGTCGATTTAAGGTTCAAGAGTTTATTGTCATATGGACAACGAAACAGTTAGGAGTTGTTTACTCTGCACTTCCTTCCAGACTACAATGACTAACCTACTCAGTCTGTGTATATGTCTTTATCTTATGCAAGGAGCAGAATGTATGTACAGTATGCAACATTAGTGTTAATGACAGAATTAGACAATAGCAGCCAATTATAGGCTCATGTATCCTCAATAAGTGTACATGTATAATACACATAGTGTACATAAACCAGCATAATAATAATAATACTGGTCCTTATATAAATCTGATGAGTTGAATCACCAGTGCATGTGCAAGATGTGCAGTCTGTGCAGTTAAGCAGTCTAATGTCCTGGTGGTCAGTGTGTGCAGTAAGCAGTCTGTAATGTTCTGGTGGTCAGTCTGTGCAGGTAAGCAGTCTGTAATGTTCTGATGGTCAGTCTATAGTTAAGCAGTCTGTAGTGTTCTGGTGGTAAGTCTGTGCAGTTAGGCAGTCTGTAATGTTCTGATGGTCAGTCTGTAGTTAAGCGGTCTGTAATGTCCTGGTGGTAAGTGTGTGCAGTTAAGCAGTCTGTAATGTCCTGGTGGTAAGTGTGTGCAGTTAAGCAGTCTGTAATGTTCTGGTGGTCAGTCTGTGCAGTTAAGCAGTCTAATGTCCTGGTGGTGTGTGCAGTTAAGCAGTCTGTAATGTTCTAGTGTTCAGTCTGTGCAGTTAAGCAGTCTGTAATGTTCTAGTGTTCAGTCTGTGCAGTTAAGCAGTCTGTAATGTTCTAGTGTTCAGTCTGTGCAGTTAAGCAGTCTGTAATGTCCTGGTGGTCAGTCTGTGCAGTTAAATGTCTGTAAAGGTGGAACAAGATCTCTAATATTTCCCCATGTTTCAGATGAAATGCTGGATGAGTGTTGTGTATACAAACCTTGGGACATAAAGGGCTAGATGGACATATACAGTGCAAAACTTGCCTTGTTGCGACCAAAATACGCATCTGGATTTGACAAACTGCACATAAGTCCACCTACTAACTTCTTGCTCAACAAGTGCAGGGTTTAAAGGACACAGTGTAGGGGTGACTTAGGGTAAGTTCGAGACCAAACAGAAAATACCACCAAAACATTCTACAGGGGTGTTCATTTAAGCCAGGTAAGAAAACAAGATTTTGTGAAACAGTAACATGGACTGTGTCTTCTAGCACACCTAAATCTGATCAGAATTTTAGATTTGTTTTTCCAAAGGTACACATTGTTTCAGCACGTGCTGTGCTTTGGTCTGACCCCTGTGTCTGCTGTCGTTAAAGGATGTCTCTCCATCTCACGGTTTTGGAGAAGCTGATGCAAATTTTGTACCTGGTTTAGCAGCTTTAATAAAATCAGCTTGTTTTTTTGAGTGAGCCTCCCGGGATTGGCAGCAATCGTGACACACTGAGCTTCTTATAAACAGTGCATTTGACCTGCGTGTCACCTCGACATGCTGTCATAACGTCCTGACTTGGACTCTTTCATTCTCACACTTCGGTCTCTTCCCCCAGAATCAATATATTCAAGGAGAGTCTGCACAGGCTTAAGTCTGAGTCTGATCCGGCCGCTGTAGCTCCTGTCAGATGAGCAGCACATCCCTGTCACTCACACACACGCGGTTTTGATCTCCTGTTAGTTCCTCACGATGATCTCCTGCCTCTTCTCTTAGCTCGGCATTCTCTTAAGACCGCACCGGATACTTTTATGAGCTTTGAGCGACGCTGATTGTTATTCCGGCAGGCCTTCATGAATAAAATACACACACAGCCTCTCTTTACCACTCACTCACAAACTTAAGGATTTTTGATTCTTTGCTAGATCTTTTTCCTTCTTTGTTTATCAGGGAAAATCTTCCAGCTTCCACTTCACACACCGTTGCCTGAAGAAATGGAAAAAAAAGCTGCCTTGTCTTCGCCTTCCTGTTG
This sequence comes from Prochilodus magdalenae, assembly GCA_024036415.1. Classification (NCBI taxonomy): domain Eukaryota; kingdom Metazoa; phylum Chordata; class Actinopteri; order Characiformes; family Prochilodontidae; genus Prochilodus; species Prochilodus magdalenae. The sequence continues at coordinate 51,779 of JAMWET010000829.1, read as the reverse complement.
ATGGTAACAATGCTAGTTAGCTTCAAATGGCTGCCTCAGCGTCCTGCTGTCCCGATATATCTCCTTGCTGTGCTTTTTTGTTGTGACACTTCCAGTCATTATTTACCGCACAGGAACAGGGAGACCTGTCGAATTCCTCCTCCGCACAATTACCTCCCCTGAAAAGCTCGCTTTAGCCATTACAAACGTGACGGGAGATGACAGGCTAATGGGGCTCCCTACGTTTTGAGTGTATTTATTAGTGTTTGTAGATCGTTTTTTTAAGGCTTCCTGTCACCCCTGGGCTTGGTGTAATGCTCCTATGTACATAGCAGCCTGTGGATGTAGCGTTCTTCGTGTGACATCTGTGCTTTGCCTGCAAATGCATTTGTACTGCGCTAATGGTAGGTGGATGGCTGGGTAAAGGGAGGGGGCGGTGATCTGGTTAGGACCTCCTGACTCGCTTCACCACTTTCACTGCAAGTCCAGCTCATGCAGCCTGACTCATTTTCTCTGACCCATATCTGACTGACCCATAGAACAAAAAGCATTTCGATTGTTGAATAGTGTGTATGTGTGTGTCCTTCATTCACTATGTGCAGTCACTTCATTAGGCACACCTCTTTGTATCTAAATTCACTGTCTGATTTAACAGCTTCACTGGCCATTGAAGAACAGGGTGATACGGTATACAGAGAAACAGATGGACTACAGAGTGTCCTATATGGTCAGTGGAGCTGATAAAATGCACAGTGAGTGTAGATCCAAGTAGGCGTTCCTAATGAAGTGGCCAGTGGGCGTTTGTGTGGTCTGCTTGCGGAGCTAAAAGAAGTGACTACTGAACAGCTCCAATCAGGCTGTAGGAGCAGTTTAAAAACTGCAGGCCTTTTCCAAATGACAGATTAGCCCCAGAAATGGTTCACTCTGATCTAAGTGTACCGAGTTCAAAGTGAGCACCGCAACCCCAGGAGCACCACAAAGCCTCTCATCTGCATTCTTTCAGTGGGGCGGGGTTGTGATGAGCCCAAAGCCTGTGGAGGATCCGGTATGCTGAACGGATATAGAGGGTGAGAACTAATGATGCTGTGTGTTAGCAAAGCACATTCACTCTGGCTCTGCAATCTGAATGCAAAACCTGCAGGATTATAACTGGTGTCCCCAGTAGAGCTGAATGAATAAAAGCTGCTGGTGTAAACTGAAGCATTGTGCATGAGTTGTTTCACCTTCTTCTCCGGAGTCAGATTCAGTGAATTCTTCCTGCAGAAATACGAAACAAGGAACCAGTTAGCGCAATCGTTATACGAAATCTTGTATCTACATTTTATCGTTTTTCAGTTTTTTACATTGTGTCCCAGAAAAGCCTGATTACCTTGACTTACATCCATTTAGATTCACGCCATTTAGCTGACACTCTTATCCAGAGCAACTTACAAGGTTAATCATATTACAGGTAGGCCAGTGTAGTGTTAGGGGTCTTGCCCAAGGACTCTTATCAGTGTCGCACAGCATAGTCACCCAGACCCCAGTCTCCCACATGTGGTAGTGGCTCCCTGACAGGAGCTGGTGTTGTCCGCTGAGCTACACCAACACTACATTTAAAGTAAAGGATGTTTTTCTTTCTCCTATACAGTTATCATGTTGGAGATAGGATGTTTTGTTTTGACAGCAGTGAAACTGTAGCATTACAGGCTGAGGTACTCTTGTAAAGGGAGGATTCTCTAAACAAGCATTCAAATCATGACGTTCATTATTGTTCTTTCACTACAGTGCCTAGCTGGCATATGGCATAGAACAATTGAGAGTGCCCCCACAGTGATAAATGCATTTGATATATATATATATATACCATTTTAAGATGGTATGCCAGCTTCTTTTTGTTGATCAACACAGTCAAAAAGTTGTCTCCAAAGCTTTAGAGTCTTCGAATCATACAGGTTTCGATAAATCGACTGTTGTGGAATCTGCTTACGACACTACTACAGCTGTAGGGGGCAAGCAGGCATGTTTACTATGGATGTACTGGTTACGGTGTTTATTTGTCCCTTGGCAAACAGGCATGTCAGGCTGACACTGATAATGTAATTATTCAACCCTTATCAGATGCTAAGCCTGTTATGGATATCAGTACTGAGCAGGAACAATATCTCTGAACAGTAACTGTGTGAAAACCAGCACCCGACGATTAGAGGTCATACTGATAATTATACTATAATTATACTTATAATTATACATAAAATTCTTGAGAGCGGTTCACTAGACAGTCACATCGAAGCCTTGGATATTCTGAACAGCTTTCAAAACCTAACCTCAAATGATAAACAGTGGTGTTTACTGTGCAGATAGTCAATTTCTTTGCTTTCCAGTTCTGTGAATAAACTTTAAGACATGTGTCGGCCTTCAGGGTTTAATCTCCTTAGTGCTCAGCACTGAGATTGACAAGTCAGGCAGCAGTTCCCAGTAAGGAAATCATACAGATCGATAAGTGGGTCTACCCTTTTGGATTTTGTCTGTTCATACCCAATAGGCTTTTTCTGTTCTCCACCTGGCTCATTCACAGGTTGTTTGATAACTCCAACGAGGGCTTCAAGAACTGGGAGTTCATGACAGTGCACTGCTGGGGCGAAAGGGCAGAGGGCATGTGGACCCTGGAGATATACGACTCCCCCTCGCAGCTCCGCAACCCTGAGGTTCTGGGTAAGAAATCGGGTTTTAAAGATGTCTGGAAAATGTCGAGGTACTATTGAGAGGGGCGTGTGTCTGCACCCCTCCAAATGTCTTCATTTTGACTCTTTAAACCAGCGTCCTGGGAGAAGCTTTTTTGCTGAGCAGCTCCTAAGCCATTGTGGGCAATTTAGCTTTTTTGATCACGGCTCTGCCTCGAGCAAAAGCTTCCCCTGCTCAGCCGCGGCGCCCGTGTAGCTTTTCCTGTCGCAGTGTTTTAGACACAGCAAGGCATTTCAAATGTAGCTTTCAAAACAGTCAGATCACAAAGACTGTTGCCTTTAGCTCTCCAGGGCTGTTGACAATGTCTGCATTTGAAGCCGATATAGAAAAACGTGCCATGCATCGAATATGCTGACTTAAGAGCGAACAGTGCTCTAAATACTGATTATCGAATGGTTTGTCTCAGCTTGAAGAGCACTGAAGGAACTTTTAATTGATCTGATTAACTACACTGTTCTCACAGCTGCCTGTCAAACCAAATCCTTTTTGATTCGGATAATCTTGCTGATTACGTTCTCCCAAAGAGATTAGGGTTTTTTATTTGTTCTCCAGATTATTGTGCATCTTAACACTCTCTCTGTCTCTTTGTGTCCCCTGAGCTCTTATTTCTGGTTTGTGTGCTGTCTCTCTTCCTCTGTCTGGGTCCCATTCTCTCTGTCTTTAGGTAAACTGAAGGAGTGGACACTGATTCTCCACGGGACAGCGGATCATCCATATCAGTCTCAGGGCTCCCAGCATTCTCGCTCCCGGATGCTGGAGATCCCCAGCGTGAAGGGCCCAGAACCTTCCCCGGGGACCCCTCACCATGAGGATGAGGAAGAAGAGGAGTACAGTGGTACAGTTAGTTGAGAATATGTATATCTCTGAGTAGCTGGTGAATATCTGACAGGTTCTGTGACTGAGAGGATGCCGTATGTGGTTATGTGTGATAAGATAATGAGCTGTGGTTTTCCTTTTGGCAAATTTTCATTATAAAACTGCTTAAGATCTCATTGTGTGTAGAAGTTTTTGTTCCGAATTGAGTAATTACTTTTTTGTGACTAACATGAGGGTTTGGTGGCAATACTGCTGCAGTACATTTACATTTATCCAGAGCGACTTACAACCGTGCTTAGTGTTCTGTTGGATAATATTTCCAGCTAGTACAGGAAGGTTAGAGCCTAAAACTCACCATTAGCTCAGACACTGCCTGAACAGGGGACCAGTGCTGATACCTAGAGAGATCAATACACAGACATATATAAAGCAAAAGGCTAGACTATTGCAACTCGCTCCTGGCTGGTCTTCCTCTATGGGCCATCAGGCCCTTGCAACTGGTCCAGAATGCAGCAGCTCGACTCATCTTCAATCTTCCCAAGTTCACCCACGTCACTCCAATGCTGCGCTCCCCTTACTGGCTTCCTGTAGCTGCCTGTATCAGATTTAAAACCCCAGCCCAGCGCTCATAGAGAAAAAGGAAGAAAGGTGCAACACAAGTACTTCAACATACACATACACATACAAGAGATGGGTCTTCAGTCTGCGCTTGAAGACTGCAAGAGACTCCACTGTTCGGACAGCCAGTGGGAGTTCATTCCACCATCTGAGAGCCAGGAAAGAGAAGAGTCTGGATGCTTGTCTTCCATGACTCTTCAAGGATGGCGGGTCGATTCGAGCTATACTAGAAGCTTGAAGGGCTCGAGGTACAGATTGACTCTTGACCATTGCCATAAGGAGGGATTGGCTGGTCCAGTCTTGGCTTTGTAGGCCTCAGAGTTTTAAATCTGACCCGGGCAGCTACAGGAAGCCAGTAAGGGGAGCGCAGCAGTGGAGTGACGTGGGTGAACTTGGAAAGATTGAAGATGAGTCGAGCTGCTGCATTCTGGACCAGTTGCAAGGGCCTGATGGCCCATAGAGGAAGACCAGCCAGGAGTGAGTTGCAGTAGTCTAGCCTTGAACTGACCAGAGACTGGACTAGCAGCTGGGTGGCCTCCTGAGGGTCGTATCCTCCGGATGTACATAAACATGAGCGCATGAGCATGTTACAGACTTCTGATATGTTTTGGCTGTTGAAAATAAGAAATAAAATAATCCAGCATAGCAGTCCAGTAGTGTTGAGTATATTTTATAGGGCATGTGTGTGTATCAACAGTAGTTAACCAGAGATGGAACTCGGTTTCTTTATTTCAGGGCCGTGCCACCATGAGTGTGGTGACCAGGGTTGTGATGGGCCAGATGCTGACCACTGCTTAAACTGCGTTCACTTCAGTCTGGGCAATCTGAAGACAGGGAGGTAATACAGATAGAGTGCCTAATCTGACATTTGACACTTGAACATTGACATCTCCTCTGAAACCTTTTTATGTTTTGCAGTAGTCATTTTAGTTGCTCATTTTCATTAACTAGAAAAATGACTCTGCTGAAGCCTGAAGTTCATTAAGTCAGATTTTAAATGTTGTTTTAATCACTGTGTGGTTTCTGCTGTGTTGTAAACACTGCAGCAACACCTAATTTAAACACAGCCATTATGCTAAGCCATTGACTGGCTAATTATTATCTACTGAACAGAGAAACGGTGATGTGATACAAGACAAGACTTATTCAGTCACTAACTGAACAGAGTTTTCTTCCCAGCTAGGCAGAACTAACAGGACTGTTATTATTGTACTGTGTATGTACTGAGTGAATGACAGTGTATGACTTTGTTTGTCTATGATTTAAAGGTGCAATTTGTAAGATTTTTAGTTTAAAACAATTTAAAAGTAATAACAACATAATGTGAAGAAACAAACAGGGCTGTGTATGGAGTTCCGGAGATATCTACTGAAATCGGCATGCTAATCAGCTAATCTTAACTCATCCAGTTTCGTAATGCCACTTTGTACCTGAAGAGGCGATAGTGAGTCACTGTAACCCTGTAGAAGTGGAATCAGTCCAGCATGAGAGGATGAAGAAGTATCGCTGCTGCCCCGACAGTGCAGTCTAACCTCTTATCAGTCATGTTAAAGATGCTGCTCCCAGTTAGATCATTTAAGGGCAGATAGCCATAACGGCTGAAGTTCTTAGGAAAGGAGCATTATCACAATCGCTGCACGCTCAAACCAATAGACGATGTTGAACAGAAAACAAAAGAACAGACTCTGCCAAACAGGCAAATCACAGCACACTGGGTTCAGGGGAAGGCAGAAGGCAGGCACAGGAGCCCTAACAGAATGTTTCAGACAGATACACCCATCACATGGAAAAAGAAAACAAGGAAATCCCCAGAATAAATATCCTGCTTTATTTGCTGGGGTACACAGATGTAACAGGAGCATATATATAACAGAAGGTAGATATTTATCCCATTCACTACATCTTTTTTCGCTGGTGTAAAACCTTAAAGGTTGTGTTATTGACACATCTTTTTACACCCATTACGCCCTAACACAACATTGCCTGTGAGCGTTTTTGTAAGCTTAGTGTCAGATCTTTCACTTCAGTGGAGCATGGAGATAAAGGCATGGGAACTAACAGGCAGCTAAAAGAGTATCTAGGATGATGGAATGATTGGAAGTAATGATTCACAGCATTCTCTTTCTGTCATACCTGTTTCTCCTTCTCTTCTCTTCTCTTCTCTTCTCTTCTCTTCTCTTCTCTTCTCTTCTCTTCTCTTCTCTTCTTCTCATTCCTCAGGACCTGTGTTAGCCACTGCCCGCTTGGTTACTTTGAAGACGCTGAGGCACGACGGTGCAGGCGCTGTCACAGAGGATGCGAGACATGTGTGGGCCGTGGGCAAACCGAGTGCCGCTCCTGCCGAAGAGGCCTGTACTTCTACACAGAGGAGAACTCTTGTGTGGAGGCCTGTCCCACAAGCTACTTTGCTGAAGAGGGTGAGTTTAACCTCCCGAGACCCCAGCATCCTCATATGAGGACATTACATGCTTCTCTGCACCATGATAAAAAAAAACGTTGACCCTTTGGCCTCATATGAGGACATTGTTTTTTGCCAAAACAACTTCCTGTACAAAGACAATGTTTAGTTTTTAATACTTGTTAGGTCCTACTAACCACAAATAGCTAGGAGAAATTAAAATTGCACACCAAACAAGTCCGGGTCTCAGGAGGTTAAGGGGTATTGATGGGGACTGCAATGTCTGGCTGAGTACTGGATGGCTAATGATTAAAACAAACAAAGAAAATTTAACTCTTAACAACTGTAGACCTGGTAGACCCCTAAAACTGTCACCCTTAGATAAACACTACCTGAATCCTTGTCAAACAGCAGAAAATCAAGCTCCACTCCACTTACCTCAGATCTGAACAAATCCACAGGTGTTTCTGTCTATCCTTCTACTAGGAGAAGACAACAAAGTAGCTTTCAAGAAGCTGTTACTGAGAAGAGAAAATAGAGTTCTGACATAAATGGAGAGTTTAGACACAACAACAAGTGGCAGGGGTAAAAATAAGAAACAGAATTGGACCTACGTGTATCTTTTCCAGTCTTTCTTCTTCTGTACACTCGCAGTTCCGCCAATGTTCTATAATGCTGGCAGGCAGATTCAACCCTTAAGTTGTTTAAAGTAGATCTATTTAACCAATTTCTGAGCCATCAAACATTGGTGTCTGTGTGCGGGTGAGCCGAACTGAATCGTCTCTGGAGACTTCTTGCATTCTTGCACAGGCGCACATGCACACATCTGGAGCCATTTAGGTCATTTTACATACGTATATGTGACGTAGGTAGGCTTTTTTGGAGGTGGGGTTGGGTGTGGGGGGTAGTTATGTTCCAGACTTGATGTTCAGCATGTCAGCTTGTCTGGGCATCTTTCATTTGTGGGCTCTGACGCAGGGAAGAAGGAAAGAGCCTGTCTTGCTTTATCATTGTTTGCTCATGTTGTCTGCGGCTGCTCTGCGCGCACACACATAGCCGTGCATATCAGGCAGATGTTGATGGAGCGAGTTCAGCGTGTGTTTGAATGGGTGTAGTCTTCACTTCTGACAAACTGTCATTGCATTCAGATTTGAGTCTACAGTGTGAAATTTGAGATGATATGAAAACCTGGCAGATTTTTTACCACTTCAGTCTGCCTCTCCCGCTTTTACTCGTCTTCTGTCTTTATAACGTTCTCGCTGTCCTTATGTCTCCCTCCAGTTCAGAGAAATTGTGTGAAGTGTCACACGAACTGTATGAAGTGCCTGCGAGATTCTGACAGATGTACAGCCTGCAACGAAGGCTTCAGGTAAGACAAATCACCAACCAATAGATGTCAACGAAAGGCCAGTCTGAATAATTTGTTTACTTTTTTAAGCCACAAAAACAGAAACCTAAACCAGGTACTAGCCCGTGGACCCAACAAGCGGCCTTTGGTGGTACTTTGGTCATTGCTGAAGCAGACAAGTGGTTTGTACTGGATCAGTAGTGGCACTTTGTCGTAAAAATCTGTGAAAAAAATTGGCAGTAAAAATTAATTTAGAAAATGGTAAACCATGATAATACGAGCCATGCAACGACAGTGCACCTCAAACTAATCCTTTTAATTATCTTCTATTTTCAAATTGATTTGCCTCCATATGTCTATACATACATATCCCGACTGGTATAAAACTTAGATGTAAAAAAACATCCCAGAGAGAATGTATGATGTAAGTATGAGAAGAGGTCATCACTGTACTGTGCGGGCAAACAAGGTAACGCTTGGAGATTTCATAGCCCATGCTGCATAAAATCAATAGACAATCCGGAGAAATCTCTGTATGTAAGGAACCTCAGACGGCACTGCATTAAAAACAGACCTGATTCAGTAGTGAAGTCACGGCATGGGATCAAGAACACTTCCCAACACCATCGTCTGTAAACGCAGTTCATCACTGCTCCACAAACGCAAGTTAGAACTCTTGTCATGCGAAGAAGAACCAAGATATGAACAGATCCAGAAACAGCACAACCGCCTTCTCTGAGCCCAAGCTCATTTAGGATGGACTGAGAAGAAGTGTAAAAGTGTCCTGTGGAATCAAAAGTGGAACTGTCCGGCTTATCAGCACACAGTTCTAATGCAGGCATTCATGATGGTATGTGGGGGGCGAGATTAGTGCACATGACCAGGATGACCTGCACAAATGTGAAGTTCTATTAACGCTGAACAGTGGATACAGGTTTGGAGCAACATGTGCTGCATCCAGACGCCGTCTTTTTCAGGGAAGGACGTTGATTTCAGCAGAACAGTTAACCACATTCTGCACATGCTGCTAAACCTACCTGCAGCAATCTCCTCAGTTACACGTTGGTGTGATATGCACATCATAAATAACCTTTATTCACCTAAAAATCACCAGGAACAAAAACAAAACACTAGCGTCAGGATGCAAACAAGACCATGCTAACTCCTCCCTGCTAGCTGGGATTCACTGTTATCCCTGACAGAAATTTTGTGTGAAATTTTAATTTAGAATATGTTTAAATAAAGTTTGACTTCATAGGAATAAGAAAGCTCTGTAGTCATGCATGTAACTGATGTGATGCTGAATGTGTTCCACTATCTAAATCCTACCCAAGTTTTTCTTCAGAGGGCTTGAAAGTCAACAGGATCTTATGGATCCTGTATTCATGATCTGATTTTGTGTCCTTTGGAATATTCACACACGCAGTGACTGTAAATTACGCGAAGCAACGTGCCCCTTTTCTCTGCAGGGTCCTGCAGTCTCTGGTTTCAGTTTGTGTGGACACTGTGCATGTGGAGTGGATTCTGAATGGCCGAGCCCTTAAGCTGAGGAGCTATGGTGGCTTACTGCTGTGTCTAGCATGCCGGTCCTCCTGGTGTATGCTGTGTTCTCCCCAATCTACGCTGTCTGGTAGCTTCAGCTCAAGCTTCAGGCTCAAACTAAAAAAGCTCATTTATTTCCTTCATGGAAGGCAGAGACACACCTAACGCCATGAGCTCCTCATGAAGCTCTACCTCTTCATTCTCCTGGTTCTAATTCTAGTAAACAACTTTGAAGTAGTTTGTGAAGACTTTTGGTGTTTTTGAGCTTTAGATCCAGGGCTTCGCACGGTGAGTTCTATGGAAGGAAAAAGACACAGGAGCATGTTCACGCAGCACAGATTCTGTGTACCTCCTCATTTTCAACCACTGACCCACGAAGCCTCAGCTGCAGCGGGCTGTGGTCATTTAGATTACTACCTACACTCGAGTGACAAAGAACCATTCCATCTTGTTCCCTCTCTCTGTTTCTCTATATTTCTTGCTGTAGCTTAGCAGGAATGACCTGTGTTCCAGAGTGTGCCAACGGAACCTTTTTTAACCTGGAGGAAATGAAGTGCAGCCCCTGCCACATCTCCTGCTCCACCTGCACAGGTCCTATTACGTTAATACCACATTATTATTATTTTTCACTCTCCTCTTCTCTTCTGTTCTCCTCTGTTGTAATCTTCTGTCTTCTGTCCTTTTCTACTAACTCAATATGACCAGTTCTGTGTTCCGCGTTCCATGTACTACCCTGTAGTATGCCCATTAGCTGGATGGAGTGGTGCCTCAGAAAGAGTCAGGAAATGTGTAGTGTGCTATCCATGCTCTGCAGTGCCGAAACAATTTGCTGAAAGTTTGTTCAGCTCTAATGAACAGCTTGCTGAAGTAATGTGCCTTAAATTGGGCATGGTAATTGGCCCAAGCTGTCTGAGCGGCACCACCTGAACAGCCTACCTACCATATAGTCTTTTTCCAGCAAGCTTAATGATGCCCACAGTGCCATCGTTGTGTCTAGGGTGACATAAACAATTACAGAAGTATGTGACTGATACCTGCCAGTCACTACTGTGAGTGAACCGATGGACCAGACTTACCTTGGCAACATTCAGATTACCTACCATGTTGTTAGGGAGCTTGTTAGTGAGGTGTGTTGAGCATAGCATCTGTCGTGTAGCAACCATGCTTGTGTAATGCATCGCCGACTTTGAATCAATCACATTCCAATTACACAAAGATGCGTTTCCGTAGAACGGTAAAAATATAACTGATAATGAACGGGTTAGAGAAGCCGTGAGTTGAGGTGCTTCAAAAGAGACTGGATTCTTTTAATACTTTGAACCGGATCATAAGAGCGAGGCGCGGCGCAACATTAAAAACCTGGGACCCGTTGCTTTAATAGTGAAAATCTGCCGTAATTAATGCTCCTTGCCACCGCAGCGAAAAAAGGAGCTGTAGCTCCGTCTTCCATGATAATGATGAAGGTGTTAGAAAGGGCTGAACAGTTCCACACAAACAGCTTTGATTGTGTTTGGCTGTGACAGCGCCAGTCCTGAGACCCACGTCGCCATCTTTGCCCAGCTAATTAGCTTAAGTCATTATGCTAGCCTGCCCTGGAGAGGCAGAGAGACACAAGGCATTTGGTTTTCCGAGTCCATGCATTACACACGGATGATGTTATTGACCCGCAGCGCTGAGGAGAATACACTGACAGATTAAACCAGATCTGTCTGTGTGTCTGTGTGTGTGTGTGTTTGTGTGTGTATCCCATGAGATGACGTTCTGTGAGTGTATAGCTTAATTAGTTCAGCCAAAGCTCTTCCCTGCATCACTGGCTAGGATTGCAAAGGGAGGGTTGTCTTAGAGTCTGTATTAGCAGACGCATGCGAGACAGTGCGAGTTGGAGAGAGGTTTTGCTGTTGTGGTTGTGAGGGCTTTGTGACTGTGGATCTCTCTTGTGATCTACCCATAGTCTTCAGAGTGCCACATCCTCATTTGTGTATGTGGGCCTTTCATTATATGAGAGATAAATAATAAAGCGGCACTGTACAAATGAGCTCAGTAATACCCACTGTTCCTGTAAGATGTCTCATACGAACAATATTTACCAGCTGTGTATCGCAATATCACTGTACCAGATCATGTTTAAGTTAGCAACAAGGCAGTGAGTGACTCTGTGTACTGGTACTCTGTGGTTACAGACTTAATTCCAAACACTGCTTGTTGTGATTGGATTGTTCTGTCCTGTTATGCTTTTACCTTCAAAGTACAAGAGAAGACAACAGTGACATCAAACATAAGACAGACTGAAACCACATTTCCAGAAAGAACATTTTGTTAGGTCTTACTGTGGTCCTTGAAAGTTGGTGAACCCTTTAGAATGTTCTGTATTTCTACATATATGTGACTAAAACCTAATCAGGTTTTCAGATCGTCCTGAAAGTAGATAAAGACAACACAGATTAGCAAACAAAACAGAAATACACACTCATTTACTGAGAAAATGATTCCAAATGACCTGTCTGTGAGTGGCCAAAGGGTGTGACGGCGTTCCTAGGAAAAAAGAGTCATAACTTTAGTCAGTCCAAAACATTAGCTGTATTTTCTTTAACTGTTCTGTGGTAGAACCACTTGTGTGCTTAGGGTTGTTGTCTTGCTGTGGAACTCTGGGTCCTTCAGATGCAGTTTACTAGTTTACTACTGCAGTGGTTGGGAAGTGCAAAACAAATTAAAAATGCTATAAATAAATTGCTCCCCTGTGTGAACTCTCTTCTCCTTCATAGGACCTGGAATGGAGGAGTGCCTTCACTGCGGCCAAGACTTCCTGCAGCAAGAGTGGAGGTGCGTCCAGAAATGCTCCTCGGGATACTACGAGGGCGAAAGAGCTGGGTCTCCACAGAGGATGTGCCGCAGGTGAGTCTCGTGCTGGCTTTTGGCGTTAGCTCACAACAGCAATAGCAATAACATAGTTTAACCTAGTTTGTTACCTAACCGCTGGCAGAGCTCCTAGTCTGAAAATATGGTTTGGTTTAAGCATGGAATCTGTGTGGAGCCAATCACTTTGGAACAGTGGCTAAATGTTTCGATGCTGCCTTCAGAACCGGTGAAGACGTGAACTGGTGAAGTTACATTAGCAGAGACGTATTTAATTGGGACTCTGAATTTGGATGCCCACTGAACACCCTTACTATTGCTCTGTGAAGTATTCCAGGAGTTTTTATATTATTCCAGGTCACCATATTGATGTCATTCTATGCAAGTTCTAGTAGTTGGGTCTCCAAGACGTGATCTCTCTGAACATCTGCGCCTAATTAGAGGTTTTTGCTGGCTGCCGTACAACAGAACCTCTTTTGTGAGATCATAAAGGCAGGGAGGAGTAGTGTTAGTAAGGGGGACAAACAAACATGAAAACATGAGTCGTGACTCGTGATTCAGCATGGTCCATTTTACTGTCACATAACTGTTTGGACACTATAGGAAAGGGACCTTTACAAACTGAAGTTAACTCTATCTCATGACCCTCTAAGGTGAAATCTTCAATGGCGCAACCCACCTCCAAGATACACTATATTGCCAAAGGTATTCACTCACCCATCCAAATCATTGAATTCAGGTGTTCCAAATGACAGAGCGGGCTCAGTGGATGGTGAGGCACATACTGCGCAAATGTCACCAACTTTATACAGAGAGAGTCCATTACTAAAGACCTCCAAACTTCATGTGGCCTTCGGATTAGTGCAAGAACAGTGTGTCGAGAGCTTCATGGAATGGGTTTCCATGGCCGAGCAGCTGCATCCAAGCCTTACGTCGCCAAGCGCAATTCAAAGCAATGGTGTAAAGCGCCGCCACTGGACTCTAGAGCAGTGGAGACGTGTTCTCTACCTTAACCCAATAGAAGACCTTTGGGATAAATTAAAGCAGAGACTGAGTTGCCAGGGCTTCTTGTCCAACATCAATGTCTGACCTCATAAATGCGTTTCTGGAAGAATGGTCAGAAATCTCCATAAACACATTCCTAAACTTCTTTCCAGAGAAGTTGAAGTTGTTGTAGCTGTAAAGGGTGGGCCGACATCATATTACACCATTTGGATTAAGAATGGGATGTCACTTGAGGTTGTATGTGTATGAAGACACACGAGCAAAAACTTTCGCCAGTGTAGTTCACATCATCAGATGTTCTCCTAACTTTTAAACCTGAAAATCTCACTCTAGGTACTACGGCTACACCACAGTAAGAGCGATATTTAATATTTATTTTAGCTAATGTTTATTTATATTTATTATATTGGTAGATTCTGTTTTGCCTTGTCAATATTTGACTTGATGATCATGTTCTATACGTCATGAGTTACCATAAATCAAGGCCTTGCTGCGCAATCTGAGAGAAGCAAATCTCTCACCTCCTGCAGCAGGGTGTGGATTTACAGCACTATTGCCCTCCTTTAGATCTATGTAATGGGTCACTATAGCTGCCTCTGCCCGATGGCTGGTAAATCAGGTGCCTCCAGCTTTATGAAAGCTGTCCAAAGCAAATAGTTCCTTTTAAAGAAGGTCATGGATGGCCAGCGGATGTGAAGGAACGGAAAGGTTAGCTGGTATATATATGGTTGTGTGCCTGCACGTTTGTAGAGGTGACGTGAGCAGACAGCCGTAAAATAGAGGTAAAAGTTTGACCTTGAGGAGGAATGTCCAGAGCACAGGGCATTAGTTAAAACCATGTAGTACTGTGAGAATGACAAACACACGCCGTAAAAGGTGCGGCCGTTCCCCAAGGTCACAGGCAGAGAGCATTTGTTAATGGAAGTGCCAGAGTCGTCAAAGGTTTTATTTCCTACTGCTGATTCGTTTGATACGAAGCTCGAGGCTCTCTGAGGTTCAGGCCCCACAAAAGGTGACAGCAAAGCGTCAGGGGGACCGATGCAATTATTGGCCTGTGATTGGTTTAAAATATGATCCGGTCACCGCCTGTCCTTTTGTACCTCTTTGTCCTTCGGACATTCATTCCAGTGTTGTGTCCACGACTGCTTATGGAGCACTTCTGTTTGTGATATTGCCATCTCTTTTCTGAGCTCTAAGTAGGACAAGAGTGTAACTTATGATAATTGATATTTGGAATGAATATTCAGTGCAGGTATTTAAGGTTTCTTTTTCCTGAGTTCAGACTGAGCCACCAGAATACTCTCAGAGTCGGTGTGTGTGTTTTCTGTTGTGGAAGTCATAATTGTTGCTGGAGCATACTCGAATGCAAAGCGGTTTTAGCTTGAGGTCGGCTTAAGATTAAACCTGCAGTATCCAGCATCCCTGGAAATGCTTAGATGTCAGTTGACATGATTTAATTTTCATTCTGGATTAGAAGCCTTAGGAAAACCAGAGGTATGCTTAATGTGATCATGCTAAATCTGGTGGTTGTGAGAGAAGACTTGAGTGTTGTACTCAGTAATTTATTACCATCTGATTAAATTCCAGAAAAATAAAATAAAAATGCCAAAACCGAGGGCAGGACTCTGGGGTAAACCTGAAAAAGGACCAGCAGTAATTATAGTAAACTCAACCGACAGAACACTGTTCACATTGTTTAAAATGGTAGTAACTTCAGGCTCCTGCAGATGGCGCTGATGGAGCTATAAATCCCTGCGGGATGTGAATGACAGGATCTATATATTGAGAAGAGGTGCTGCAGTGCAGGGAATGCCTTGTTCCATGTTTGGAAAATGGCTCCAAAACAGATGTTAACTGTATCTGTAGCTGTATCCGCAGATGTATGGAAGCGTACAGTCATACGGGTCTACCAGCAGTGGATAAAATTCCAGTCTACAGGGAATTCTTAGAATTGATCCAGGGAAGGCATCCACCAAATCTGGACCAACTGACCAATTCTTTGATGTAAGAGTGTCTGAACATTGATGTGGCTACATCCAGAAACTTGTCCAGTACATGCCCAATCCAGTCCCAGCTGTTACTGGTGCTGGTGGAGGTGTTACAGGCTATTAGGTACATTTTGGTCACAAGGGATTTAGTTTAGTGCAGTGGTCTTATGTAGGTCACCTTAAACTCTCTTTAACTGTATTTCTCTAATCTCTATACACTGTACAGTTTACAATCAGCAAATCGGGGCTGGACCAGTGTGCTCCTGGTTTGATCTTTACATTCATGTATCATTTTTGTAGTGTTCTGTTTGGTGTGAGTTTAGTCATTAGCTCCCAGTAGGCAGCCCAAAACAAAACTGGCCCAGCGGGAATTCTCCCGACTCTCCAGATTACACCGGGATCGTAGGCTGCAGTGTGTGTGTGGAATCCCGTGTCCTTGACAGCAGACAATGATTAGTTATTCAAGGCAATCAGGGCCATTATTTTTGTATTTTCTCAGTTACACTTTGCACTCTGGTGCTGTAGTTTTCGGTGTTTTCATCATTTCCACAACTGTGGCTACAGATGGTGCCTGCATGCTAACAAGGACGTCACTTTGTGCTTGTGTTCTTGGCTGTATTCTGCATGTTGAGTAGGATATTGTGTGGTATTAAACCTGTAGAGGTTCCTGGGTACCTCTTGTTACTCAGCATGAACAGGGATTACCAAAAGCTTGTCCCTCATAGCAACCTAAAGAATTTTATACTGATAGATTTTGGTTGTGGAGGAGTATGTCTGAGTATCTGTGCATCTTAACTCTTAAATCTCCACACACTGAGCAGATCACAAGTGTATAACGTCATCCAGAAATGATATTCTTGTTTGTTATTTATGGAGTCTGGGTAAATGAGAAACACAGAAGCAGCAGCGAGTTTATTTATCTCCACCTTCGTTTCGCTATTTGTGTTGCCTTGTAAAGGCCTGCGTTGGGGTAATCCGGTACCAGTAAGGAATTTCTGAAAGGTTTCTAGCCAAGCTTGGACGCATGCAGGTGAGGCTCAAAAGATTTATTGAAAGAACACAATCCAAAGGCATAGTCAGAAACAAGCAAAGGGTCTGTAACACTGCAAACAACCACCATACAGGGAGATCCAGAGACAAAGCAGAAAGTCAAAAACCCAAAGATACAAACTGTGGAATCTAGAGCTCCGTAAGCATTCACCTGCGGTCAGTCAGCTATGTTTGTATCTATATGGGTTCTCGTGCTATTGCACTTTGCGAGGTATTGCCAACCCTTTGGATTACTGAATGTTCTCTAGTTTCCGTCTGTCTTTTCTCGAGTTCTGACCTTTTGTTCGTTTTTTCTGGTTCTCCCCTTTCGCTTACCCCTTTGGATTTGTTTATGTGGTTGGTTCTTTGGTGCTTTTTGGTTTTTTACCTGGACTGTTTCCCGACTCCGATCTTGTCTTCCCCTTTGGTTTGTTCACCCCATTTTGCGATTTCTGTGCTTGCCTGCTCTAAACTACAGTACTGTTCAATAAAACGATTTGTATTTTAACTCTGCAAAGGCCTGGTCAGTCCTGCCCGTGTGACAACAAGCTAACTAAACAGTTTATATAGGTCATGCCACAGGTGTAAACAATCAGGAATCGGGTGACGAAGAATTTGTGTTGGTCTATTTTTTTTGTTTGTGCAGCTACCCCAACACTGGAAAAGAGGGAGTGTGTATGCCTGTGCCAGTGCTGGTCCTTTTTCCGAGGCTCTACTGAACACTTTGAGAACAGGTCCTTTTTCCACTGAGCCGAGCGAATACGTGTCTGGAAGTAGGCAGTCCTTAGTCCGTAAGCAGAAGTCGACAGACAGTGCATACAAACCACGTGTTGGAACCTGTTGCTCACGTATATCTCACCACCCAGAACCAGCATCTGTTCTCAGCCCAGAGGGACCGTCATAGACAGCGATTACACGCAGGACGACTCGTACGTGTTTCCTCTGTCCGTCATGAGGGTGGACTATTATAAAGCAGCGTGTTAAGGTTCTTAGCTATCTGAAGTGTTTCTCACATTACGTATCTCCTGCACTAACTGTTTGCGGTGCCTCACATTTTAACTCATTAGAAGGTGGACGCCTCTGGTTGAATCGACTCATCCACAAGGACATCACCGGTGGGATACAACTGTGCCTGAGTTCAGCTCAGTGCAGTTCATTGTGAAGCACCACACCCCTTTGCCGCGTGCGTCACAGGTTCCATGGTTGTAGAACAGAGAGTTAATGTTGCTGATTTTTCCAGCTGCAAACCATTTTTGTGATGGAAAAGCACAGAACGGTTCGTGATTTTGGCACCTGCACAGTGTTGGTGGAAAAGGGTTTACAGTGGTGCTTGACACCTTTTAGAATGTGCTATATTTCTGCATAAATATGACCTACGACATAATCAGATTTTTACAGAACTCCCTCAGAGTCTCGCTTCTCAATTAGGCCAAAAAAATGTCTGTTTTTGGTCTCATCCATACGCTAAACATTTTTCCTTTCTGGCTTACTCACGTGATGTTTAGCAAATTACAGATGTGCAGCAATTTTCTTTTTGGATATCAGTGGCTTTCTGTTTGCAGCCCTGCTATACACACCATTATTACAAAATATAATATTGTGGCACTTCCACAAACATGTGTTCCTATTCCCAAGATCCCGTCTCTTTAACTACAACAGAACCACCATTCCTAAAATACTGGACCATTTTCTTCAATAAATAAATAACCTAATATTACATTTTATCTTATTTTGTTTAGTTGTTGTGTGTGAAAATCTTTTTAAGGCATGTCTCTTGATCTGCTGAAGCATTTTGAGTTCCTGGTCGAGCTCAACTCCTGAACAAGAACACCACACCATAATCCCTACTCCACCAAACTTTACACTCGCCACAATGCAGTCAGACAATTACCGTTCTCCTGGCAACCGCCAAACCCAGACACGTCCATCGGATTGCCAGACAGAGAAGTGTGATTGGTCACTCCAGAGAACAGGTCTCCACTGCTCTAGAGTCCAGTGGCGGCGCTTTACACCACTGCATTCCATGCTCTGCACTGCGCTTGGTGATGTAAGGCTTGGATGCAGCTGCTCAGCCATGGAAACCCATTTCATGAAGTTCTCTGCACACTGTTCCTGAGCTGGTCTGAAGGCCACATGAAGTTTGGAAGTCTGTAGTGATGGACTCTGTAGAAAGTTTTAAGCAGAAATAGGGTGATTCTACATGGTTCACAAACAGCCCTAATGTACATGGTTTGTAGTGTTGAATCCCAAACGGTTGTGATCACCAATTTTTCAGTTGCCAAGGAAACTGTTAAACTCAGCGTGGAACTGTGAGTTCTTTTTATAATCTGTTGGGACAGTAAACGATGTGTGGTGTATCCAAGACTTTAGCATTCCTTTACATTATGATTCTGCGGAGCAAGTTACTGTCTCACACCACCACATTCAGCTCAGTACTTCCAATCCCAGATGTGCTTCAAGCTTATTCCCGTCTCACGATTTCCCTCCTCTCGCCGGCTTTCGGGGTGTGTGTGTGTGTGTCATGCTGAGCTCTGACACTCAGTGGAACGGCCCGGTTCAGTGCACCAGGCCCGGACGGCCGGATGCCCTCATACATATTTATGGCATGATGCTCCGGTTTTGTTGCCTTGCTTCCTTCATCCATACAAAACGTGAAGTTACAGCCTGTCATTTTCATTTCCCAAAACTTCACTTCTTTGAGCTGGAGACTCATATGACTGTTATTCATGTATGGTATTTTACACATGCTGTGTGTGTGTGTGTGTGTGTGTGTGTGTGTGTGTGTGTGTGTGTGCGTGTGCGTGTGTGCGTGTTCTGCCATTTCCAGATGTGAAGAGAACTGCCTCAGCTGCCAAGGGCCTGGAACAAGCTGCACGCAGTGTAGGGATGGATACAATCTAGCCGGCGCCACCTGCATCGTCAACGCTACCTGTAACAATGGTACGTCCAAACAATGCTTGTGGTGGAAAGATGCTGACACGCTGATTACACTTTGTGAAAATAAACCCTGAGTGCTCTAGAGCAGAGAACCTTAAATTCAGTTCCAGTCCTGGATTTTGTAATTACTGGTAGGTATGACTCTAAAGCCCTATTTCAGTTGTGTTCGTTTAAACGGAGGAGGTGCTGAGGAGTAAATTCCAAAGTCGTTTGGGTTTTTATTCTGTACGGTCCTGTATTCTGGAGCTTCTGACGTCTGCTAAGTAATCATTCAAAAACATATACCCAGAGCTTCGCCCCTAGCTAGCAGGGAACGTTCCCAACAAGTTCCAATAAAGTTTTAAAGAAAATCTTTTAATTGAATGTTCAAACGTTTTAACTGCAACGTTCAGTGGAGGTTCTGAGGAAGTTATCAGAGCCACAGATACATGTGACACATAATAACAAAAGAGGAATTCATTCACCGCCACATTCAGAAAATGTTTTATGGACAGACCTGAGATGACGATGCTTTTAGAAAACATTCTCCTACTTTCAGAAAGAACATTTTGGGAACCAAAAGAAGACTTTAATGGAACGTTGCATTGCATACTCTCTGAATATTTTCAGAATAAATCATTTCTAGCAACACATAACCTTTTAATAGACAGTGGCACCTCTTTTCTTGGGCAACCAGCAGACAAAGTCTAACCACTAAAATTAAGCTGGCTACCACATTATTGGCAAAGGTGTAATTAGAGGAAGAATGAAAATGGAAGTTTATAAAAAAATTCCTCTTCTTCTGTTTCGCCAGGCAGCATTTGTTAGGCTGAATAAGCCCGCTTCACAAGCTTAATGCTATTCTGTCTGGTATTAGTTTGGCTGTTTGGCCCCGTGATGTGGCCTATCTATCACGAATACACATGTGGACAAAATTGTTGGTACCCCTCGGTTAATGAAAGAAAAACCCACAATGGTAACAGAAATAACTTTAATCTGACAAAAGTAATAATAAATAAAAATTCTATGAAAATGAACAAATGAAAGTCAGACATTGCTTTTCAACAGAATTATTTAAAAAAAATAAACTCCTAAAACAGGCCTGGACAGAAATGATGGTACCCATAACTTAATATTTTGTTGCACAACCTTTTGAGGCAATCACTGCAATCAAACGATTCCTGTATCTGTCAATGAGACTTCTGCACCTCTCAGCAGGTATTTTGGCCCACTCCTCATGAGCAAACCATTCAGGTTTGAAGGGTGCCTTTTCCAGACGGCATGTTTCAGCTCCTTCCAAAGATGCTCAATAGTATTTAGGTCAGGGCTCATAGAAGGCCACTTCAGAATAGTCCAGTGTTCTCCTCTTAGCCATTCTTGGGTGTTTTAGATGTGTGTTTTGGGTCATTATCCTGCAGGACCCATGACCTGCGACTGAGACCAAGCTTTCTGACACTGGGCAGCACATTTCTCTCTAGAATTCTTGGATAGTCTTGAGATTTCATTGTACCCTGCACAGATTCAAGACACCCTGTGTCAGATGCAGAAAGCAGCCCCAGAACATAACAGAGCCTCCTCCATGTTCCACAGTAGGGACAGCTCCAGAACATAACAGAGCCTCCTCCATGTTTCACAGTAGGGACAGCCCCAGAACATAAAAGAGCCTCCTCCATGTGTTCTCGACTTGATATGCTTCATTTCTCCGTCCGTGAATATAGAGCTGATGTGCCTTGCCAAAAAGTTTTTGTCTCATCTGTCCATAGGACAGAAGCTTTGTGGCTTGTCAACATGTAGTTTGGCAAATTCCAGTCTGGCTTTTTTAACAATGGTGTCCTCCTTGGTGGTCTCCTATTAAGTCCACTTTGTCTCAAACATCGACGGATGGTGCGATCCGACACTGATGTACTTTGAGCTTGAAGTTCACCTTTAATCTCTTTAGAAGTTTTTCTTGGCTCTTTTGTTCCCGTTTGTATTATCTGTCTCTTTGATTTGTCATCGATTTTCCTCCTGCGTCCACGTCCAGGGAGGTGGGCTACAGACCCATGGATCTTAAATTTCTGAATAATACATGCAGCTGTAGTCACAGGAACATCAAGCTGCTTGGAGATGGTCTTATACCCTTTACCTTTAACATGCTTGTCTATAAGTTTCTTTCTAATGTCCTGAGACAACTCTTTCCTTTGCTTCCTCTGGTCCATGGTGAGTGTGGTACACACCTTGTCACCAAACAGCACAGAGACTACCTGTAGCCGTATGTATAGGCCCACTGACTGATTACAAGATTGTAGACACCTGTGATGCTAATTTGTGAACACACCTTGATTTAACATGTCCCTTTGGTCACATTTTTCAGGGGTACCATCATTTCTGTCCAGGCCTGTTTCAGGAGTTTATTTTTTAAAATAATTCTGTTGAAGCATGGCTGAAAAGCAATGTCTGACTTTCATTTGTTCATTTTCATAGAATTTTTATTTATTATTACTTTTGTCAGATTAAAGTTTTTCCTGTTACCATTGTGGGTTTTCTTTTATTAACCGAGGCGTACCAACAATTTTGTCCACGTGTGTATATGGACTAGTTTTTAAATTACACTTAATTCTGTTTGAACCAGCCAATCAAATTCTTTACAAATTACTTCATGGGAACTGCAGTTGTAAAACTAATTAAGCTTCAATAGAGGTGTAGTGGTTGATCAGCTGCAGCAACAATTCAATTAACTTCTACTCAGTCTGCAGTACAGTACCAGAAATTAGACTTCATTTCCATATTTGGAAGATCTCTGCTCTGTGTACTGCTGCAGAGGGTGGTGTGTTGTCAGTTGTTTCATTGCACCATTAAAAAAAAAACTTGAAAAAATTAAGTGGCAAAGCAGGAGCCATGCAATGGTTTGCTTTATCAGGTAATGGATTAACGGATTACAGTTATACTTACAGATGTATTCTGAACTGGGCTGACCCGCCTGCGGAGTTGTGTTGGATTCAGCCTGGTCAGTAGAAATGCCCCAGTGCTGATTCATGCCTCATTTAATCTGTTTCACCTGTGCCGAGGGATGCGTTATCTGTGGAACTCTCCTACAGAATCCTCTCACTGCAGTTAGCCGGAGAGGAGATACGGTGGAGAAGCAGAGTCATGTCCCCAAGCAGTTTTACAGGCTGCATTTATCTGATATAGAGTACATAAGTATTGCTTTGTGTGTGCTTGAGTTGTGTGTAATGATTCTACCCTAGTTAGTCTGAGCTGCTTTGAGCAGGTTTGCCCTGCTCTGGTCTCTGAAGTGTCTGTCCTGCACAGTTTGGTGATTGTACTTAAACACACCTGATTTAACTCTCCATTTAGTTGCCGGGTTTAGCTGGTGTAAGCAGGCTTATACAGAGAAACTGTCAAACCTAGCTGGATGCTGGGTCTACATGACCAGAATTGGACACCCCGGAGTATTACCTCTGCCATTTTAGATGCAACTCTAAGGTTCACTAATGACTTCTTTCTTTTCTTTGTGCATGACAATTTTTCAAGCTCCCTTTTTGACCAGTTGCCTTATTCTAAAAGCACTCACACCTTTAACTTTGGTGTATATGGGCAGGGCTAATCCGCTGTAGGCTAAAGGAGCAGATACATGCACATGGGTTGATCTTCATGACACCAGTCATTGAAAATGGGTTCAATTTACTTGCCATATACTGACTGGATGGATTTGGTAGTGAATTGTATAAACATTATATAGCCCAAACTATTCACTCACCCTTCCAGATCATTGAATTCAGGTGTTTCCATCAATCTTTTCTGTGGCCACAGGTGTATAAAACCCAGCACCTACTCATTCAGAGTGCTTATATACATATTGGTGAAAGAATTGGTCGCTCTCAGGAGCTCAGTGAATTCCAGCGTAGAACCGTGATAGAATGCCACCTGTACAGTTGTGAAATTTCCTCACTTCCAAATATTCCACAGTCAAATGACAGATTGGGGTCAGCGGTTGTTGAGGGGCATAGTGCACAGAAGTCGCCAACCTTCTGCAGAGTCAATCACTACAGACCTCTAAACTTCCTGTGTCCTTCAGATCAGCTCAGGAACAGTGTGTAGAGAGCTTGGTGGAATGGGTTTCCATGGCCGAACAGCTGCATCCAAGCCTTACATCACGAAGCACAATGCAAAGCGTTGGATGCAGTGGACTCTACAGGAGCATTGAAGATGTGTTCTCTAGGGTGGCCAATCACGCTTCTCCGTCTGGCAGTCCGATGGACGAGTCTGGGTTTGGCGGTTGTCAGGAGACTGGTACTTGTCTGACTGCATTGTGGCGCGTGTAAAGTTTGGTGGAAGAGGCATTATGGTGTGGGGGTGTTTTTCAGTTAGGCACCACCCCTTAGTTCCAGTGAAAGAAACTCTTAATGCTCCAGCAGACCAAGAGACTCTGGATAATTCCATGCCTCCAACTACCCCCCTCCTGTTCCAACATGACTGCACACCAGTGCACAGAGCAAGCTCCATAAAGACATGGATGAGCGAGTCTGGTGTGGAGGAACTGGACTCAACCCGGTAGAACACCTTTGGGATGAATTAGAGCGGAGGCTGAGAGCCAGGTCTTCTCGTCCAACATCAGTGTCTGACCTCACACATGTGCTTCTGAGAGAATGGTCAGAAATTCCCATAAACACATTCCTAAGCCTTGTGGAAAGTCTTCCCAGAGGAGATGAAGCTGTTATAGCTGCAAAGAGTGGGCCAACATCATATTACACCCTATGGATTTAGAATGGGAGGTCACTGAAGTTCATATGCAGGTGAAGGCCGACTGCGAATACCTTCGGCAATATAGTGTATATATACTACATACCTTAATACTATAATTACAAAATGCAGAAACTAAAATCTTTTACTTCAGAAATATTCTGTGAGGCCTTTAAATCACCGCCTTTATGTTTATCCTGAACTTTCAGACTCACTAAAATGGTACATCTTGACTAGTTTGTAGGACCGATTAGCAGTGCGGGTCTGTAATGTACGAATTGAGCTTTGAGTTTGCTGCTGTGTGGAGACGCTGTTTGTCAATTCTGTAAGATAGGCAGGGTTTTTTTTTCGTGGGTGAGCTGAGCAAGGAGGACGTGATGGGTTCGGCACAGGGGAGCCGCAGTGTCATGCGGTGCTTTGACACTTCACTTTCGCAGCTTTGTTTGAGGCTCCGTCACTGGAGAACTTCTAGAGCCTTCCCAGGTTTTAAATCCTTCCTAACAGAGTTAGTTTCAGCAAGTCTCAGCTGGGACCTGCAAAGGCTTTGGCTTCTAGAACTATTCATTAGAGAGAAGGCGAGAGGGAGAGAGAGAGAGAGAGACAACAAAGGAAGGAGAGGTGAAGAAAAGAAGCGAGCGAAAGAGGGACAGAAATAGAGAAGTAGAGACAGAGAGAAGAAAACCTGAAAAAAGAGGGGGAAATAATTCATTGGCGAGAGAGACGAAAGCAGAAGATGCATGAGTGTTGGATTGAGAGGAAGAGAGAGAGACAGACTGAGAGAAACCGAAAGCAGTAAGAAGTCAGGATGAAGGAATCACGAGCTGGCTCTGCAGCTGCAGACTGCCATCGCTGGCCGTCTTTGGCAGGGCAACAACAATGTTGCTGTGAGTAAACACTGCCCCACATGGCCCCAGAACTCTCTTTCATCCAGCCTTGCATAACACTGCCAGTGGCCAGTGAGCGCTGACCCAATGAGGGGAGGGAAGAGAAGGCCACGGTCCTGGGATGACTGGTACCTTTGGCCCTTGTGGTAGATAAAGGGCAAATGTAGAAAGGGCATTCAGAGTGAAATGGGACACATGGATAGGGGAATGAGACCGTGGGCAGGAACAAAGTCCTTGTCGGAAAATCTGTCCACTCTTGGCAATAATGCTGGGCAACTACTTCAAGTCGTAGACAATCAGAGTTCTTTATCTGTGAATGGAGAGAGACCTTGAAGCACACGAAGCTGAAGGACAAAATGCCATTTCAGAAACACATTTGAAGTCCTCCTTTATGACATCTCTGATAGGAGTAAGAGACTGGAGCAAGGATTTATCTTTTGTGTTATCCTTATTGGAACACTTTTAGTATCAGGTCTAAGAACGCAGCAATCTCTGAAAATGTTCTGTCCTTAAAAGATAGAAGTGAATGAGTATTGAGTAAGAGGAGAACACTCCCTGCTGTAACCCTTAAGTGCCTATTGCTTATATCTAAGTGGTACCCCCAAATTAACCATTCGCACCCTCTGAATGCCTCAGAAGGGAATTGTATTATGTTGTGCTGTTATTGATCAGCTGCTTCACCCACAACCTGCAACCTAATGTTCCTAACTTAACTAGAAATGCAGCACCAGTCTGCCTCTACACAGTGGCACTGTGGTGGACTGTACATGCCATATGTATTCGCAAATCTGAAAACTTGCCCTGTTTCTCCAAGAGTTGTATGGAAAAGGTGAATTATTACCTGCCTGTCAAACCCTGAAGATAAAAATGGAGATGTGTGAGATCTCAGTTGAAGTCTCCCAGAAGAAGAACTGTTAAACCACATTTTGTCAGCACTGAATCTAACAACGTGTCAGGATCAAACAGCTTGGCTCGGCGTGTGCAAAGAAGTCCAGTGAGTTTTATTAAACTATCCGACACTGAGCACAACAGCAAAATCCAGGCAAACACAACAAAACGGCAATGCAGGGTCAAACTCAGAGAGACAGGCGAGGGTAGAAACCAGGGAATCAGACAGACCAGCTAACGAATCCAAAGACCAGAGAGGCAACCAAAACAAGGGGATGATTAAAGAGAGGGGGTCGAACCAGAAAAGTAAAAGAAAAGGCAGGAAAGAATGCTCGGAATCGCAAACCAGGTTTGGCAAAACCTTGCAATGAGCGTGTGGGGTTCAAATGCGGACGGTAAAATGAGCACCAGGTGTGCAATCAGATCTCTGGTGAGGAGGAACGGGACAATGAGGTGTAATTTGGATGACTGGGGACATGTGAGGGTGACATCATTGTGCAGTGCACTCTGAGACGGTGTCAGGGAAACCCGGAGGCATGACGCATCAGCAGGGCCATGATGAGTGACCAGCCAACTGACGATAGCTTTGTGAGCCAACATGTAACCCAGGTGTATTTTAGCACACTGTTCATATCCCATCCCTGATCCTGGAGCTCCCCAGTGAGGGGGTCCCACACTGCGTACAGGGCAGAGGAGCTCCAGGAACTCTGGGAACTCTGGATATAGGGTGCATTATCTACTCAGCGCCTCAGTTTCGGATGTTCACTAGCACGTATAGCTAGGTTTGTTATCAGGGATGTTCTGATGCATTTTTATCTATTGAAGCCATGCTCCAAACACATTTCACACTGCAGATAGTAGAAGTTTTATTATTTAACTTTGAATTATTCCACACATCTCTCCTAAAAAAAAGCTGCTGTAGGTTGTGTACAATGCATATTTACATTATCTCTGCAACAGTGTACGAACGAAAACAAAACTCAAAAGGATCACAAAACAGAAATGTTTGCTTAGGCAGAACTGGATTCATTAAAAGGATAAAAGGGACTCCAGTTATCAACACTGGAAATGAACATAACCATCCCCACTTTAAGAAATGCCTGAATAAAATCCACTTCATTTATTGGATTTAAGGCTGTGTAGTAGTAAGAACCTGGCGATACGATACACATCTATCTATCTATCTATCTATAAATTCTGTATATTCTATGCATCAACTTTAGTTACAACAGGATAGTTATGGTTCTACTGCAACAGTCCCATCCTTGTTGTCCTTGTGTTTCCACTGCGGGTAAGTAAAACCTCCCTGGCCACTTCAGGGGCATGTTGCTAAAATGCAGGCAAGTTTAGCTGTTCAGACTAAAAGTGGATGCAGAGAGTGGATGTGGGCTTGTGCTTTTAAGTAACATGGGCACAATATTGGTGGTACAGATTTATGTTTTGCCAAGTGTTCCAGTTAAGCTGGATCTTAATAGACAATTGAGTTAATATCAACCTTGTTAATACTAATTTCAGCATGTAGCTGATAAAACACTGAATGGAACATTATTGCCAGTGATTTTGCAGATTCTGCCTGGTTCATGTGGGACGGGTTAGTGGTGCGCTTGGCAGAAGCACTCCAGAGGCTGCACTAGAACACGTCTCACTCTGTCTTTCTCTCTCTCTCCGTCTCCTGTAGCGGATGAAGTGTTCTGCGAGATGGTGAAGTCCAACCGTCTATGTGAGAAGAAGCTCTTCCGTCAGTTCTGCTGCAGAACCTGTCTGATGGCAGGATGAGTACAGCGGAGCGGAAAGGGAAGGGAAGTGGAGGACAGAGCACCTCTTTTCTATGGCTGTGTTATCTGATGTACATTTTAAACCCGTTTTATCTGTGGTTTCAAAGACAACAAACTCCTCATTTCGATAAACCCCGGAAGGGTGCTATTTGATTGCCATAAGATATATTTTTAAGGTCGTCTGTTTTATAAACTTCATATAGTACATGTATAAATGGTTTATTTTTTATTCAAAGAGGACATCATTATGAAATAGACTGGTATGGATAAGTGCACGTGATTGTCAGGAATAAGCTAAAAGACCCGCATTCTCAGCCAATCGATAGACATGTGACCAGTACTGACCTCCTGAGTGGATAAACAATTATGCAAGACTATTGATTTCAGCAGGTGAACAAGAGCACTGTGTTAGACTGGACTGTTGTTTTTTTTTTTTTTTTAAGGAATGATGAGTGTCAGGGCAGATGAAGTAATGCCGTAGTAAGGGTGTTGTACATTTTGGAGCGTGTATGTAATGTTAAAATATTCGTTCTGTAAGGATGGCAGAATAAACCCGTACGTGGCCACCGGCGAGCGCCTCTGTGCGTGTCCAGTGCGTTATTTTCCTTCCTCTCTGAACAAAAAATTATCTCGTGAAGTACATCACGTTCCCAATGACCTTTCATACCAGGAATTCGGATCTGTATTTTTTTTTACTTGCAAATCGTCCTCCAGCTCTCGGACGTCTTGTGTTGCCAAACATTGAGATCATGAACTTTTCGGGAAGGATTGTAGTCCAGCGCTTGAGAGTCATGTCCCGAGTGACTGACCAGCTTTTCTCTTGGCAGAGGTTGCGTCCACCGCCTGGGAGTTTGGGGTGTTGAACCCTACACATTTAGTGTCGCCTTAATGTCCCACGCTCTCTTGGCGCAGTTGTGGTTGTTTAGCATACATCAACTGGCGTAAAAGCCTGACACAGCAATGCTCAAGTTGTTTTGATGCATCCTGAAGTGGAATTGATGCAATAAGGAAGAGAGAACTGAGGGTGCATGCACATGAGGCCGCATGGCTGTTTCGGTCAGTCTCTACAGACGGGACTTCGGAAAAGCCAACCACGTTCATGTGGCAGCCTCTCTGTGTTATTCTACTGCCTCTTGAAGACTGCCAGATCAGTGTCAGATCCTGCAAGTAAACACAAAATTAGATTCCCTCACACTTTTCCTTGGAAGGCCAACACAAATATTACTTCAGACCACGACTGTGGTTCCACTTTCGCCTTAAATGGATAATATTTAAAGAAAGAGTAAATTTTAGTCTATAAAATTTACAACTACATTCACATATTTTAAAGGCACGAGTGATGAGTTGAATGAAGCACCATGTCATAAACTGTTAGGTGAATGTGATATTCATGGTCTTGTTATTAATATCATTGTCTGTTGTTGTACAGGTGCACCTCCCCTTGGTCAGTCTTGTAACTGCAGCTTGCAGCTGTCCACACAGAGATGCCGCTCCTTTATTTAATATCCCTTTGGTCTGGTTCAGCTTAGCAGGCCCAGGTCTAAGTTATCTGGTCTTCACGTTTCTTAGCTCCAGTCCTCCTTTTTTCTAACATGTCACATTCCCATCTAAGTAGATTTACCTTATTGGCTCAGCCTCTGTTCACCTTTTGCCGATTTGGCTCTGATAAGCACTGGCTGTGACAGTCATGTGGGTATTTTCATCTTAAGTCAGCTGGAAAGCAATCACTTCATTAGGTACATCTCCTTGTGCCTACACCTAATCTCCATCTTATCAGCTCACCTGACCATATAGGAGCTCTCTGTAGGTGTACAGTTCCAGACTGTAGTCCATCTGTTTCTCTGTGTACTGTATTACTCTGTTCTTTTAGGGTCAGGACCCCCACAGGACCTCCACAGAGCAGGTACTATGTGGGTGGTGGATCATTCTCAGCACTGCAGTGACACTGACGTGGTGGTGGTGTGTTAGTGTGTGGGGTGATGGTGTGAGTGGATCAGACACTAAGAATCAACCACAATTATCCAGCACGACAGCGTCCTCTGACCACTGATGAAGGACTAGAGGATGACCGACACTGCACTGTGCAGCAGCAGATGAGCTGTCGTCTCTGACTGTCCATCTACAAGGTGGACCAGCAAGGTAGGAGTGTCTAATAGAGTGGACAGTGAGTTAGACACTGTCTAAACACTCCAGCAGCACTGCTGTGTCTGATCCACTCACACCAGCACCACACACACTAACACACCACCACCACGTCAGTGTCACTGCAGTGCTGAGAATGATCCACCACCCACATCATACCTGCTCTGTGGTGGTCCTGTGGGGGTCCTGACCATTGGAGAACAGGGTCATACAGTACACAGAGAAACAGATGGACTACAGTCTGGACCTGTACACCTCCTGTCCTGTACGGTCAGTGGAGCTGATAGAATGGACACTGAGTGTAGATACCGTTATCACAAGTCCTACTACTATTTACTGTTCAGGCTGCTCAGCCCCAGGGAGACTGAAGCAGTAGACTATATACTCATGAATAAATATACATATATTACTAGTCTTGGAATTACTGCTATTCAAAATGAACTAAGACCTAAGTGTGACCTCTAAAAGCCAGGCCAAGAACCAGTTAGGAACCTTTACGACTTCGTATTTCCCTTTTATGAACCTTCATATGACTCTGTCACCTGTACAGTGCAGACCTAAACGAAGAGGTGGGAACTCCTGAAGTAGAAACACTCTCACTTTATAGACTGAGAAGCTGCTCTATGTGAAAGGACGTAATTACAATAATCGGCGCCTAATGGAATCTGCCACTCTGCACCAGGTGATACTATGTTTAGCTGTGCAGCATGAAAGGACATAATGGCTTTAGTCCTTCTAGACCCAGATGAGCCATGGAATCAGACAGCACCACTGTACTGCAGTAAACGTGCAAGATGCATTTGTCTTAATGCAAAGAGCATATGAGCTCTGAAGATGCCAGGCCGGACTGCGGAACCCTGTTTTGAAAAGTGGTCTGGTTTGCACACCAACTTCCTGAACTTTTTTTTCCCACAAGTCTCTGTGTTTTTTTTCTAGCCTGTGCAAGTCGAGGACCTTCTAGTGGAGATCTGCTCAGAGACCTGAATGCTAAAAGACTTGACTAGAGGACACTGTAGAAGGGGTTGGATCACCTTGATGTGTCGGCACCAGCCAGCCACTGTAAAGGCCCTCAGGTTATCAAGCTGCCATGGTTATCATGGCTACGCAGCTCTCAGAGCTGTCTGATCGCTCGGAGGAAGGGAGATCGGAATGAAGATGAGTGGATAAGAGGAGGAAAAGGGTAGATAAGAAAGAGCAAGGAGAAAGACTCTGAAGATTTAGCAACTCGGGCATCAGAAAGAAGTTTGGAATAGGGCTGCAGAACGGGCAGGTCAGTATTGATTCTGTTAGGCATCCAGTAAAACCTATAAGCTCACAACTCATGAGTCACCTGTGACTGAGACATGCCTAATAGCGTGTAACACCTCCTGATAACAGCGGTGACTGGGTTTGGCTTGTACTGGACAAGTTTCTGGATGTAGCCACATCAATGTTCAGACATTCTTACATCAAGAATTGTTCAGTTGGGCCAGATGTGGTGGAGGCCTTCCCTGGCACAGTTCCGAGGAGAATTCCCTGTAGACTGGGATTTTATCCACTGCTGGTAGACCCGTATGACCGTACGCTTCCATACCCCTGCAGATTCAGCTACTTCATTCACACTATGGTCTTTGGCCACGCCCACATGTGGTCCCTCCTTTTAGCCAATCATTAACATCTGCTCTGGAACCATTTTCCACACATGGAACGAGACATTCCCTGCACTGTAGCACCTCTTCCCAATCCATCTATAGTCCAATGCCTTCAGGCCCAAGCTGTCCAAAATTGGTTCTGCATGTTCGCCCGACATGAGCCCCACATGAGTCGAGGCATTCCACTATCATGCCTTGTTCGATAATTCATGTCTCCTTGCCATGAGCATGCTGTCCAGTGTTCAGTCTCTCTCACATGATACACCTTGGAACTTTCCCAACAACATTCCCAAGCCATGCCCTCAGGTTACACCACTTTGTAATCAGCTTACACATTGCTGTTCCATGACTTTTGGTATGTCGGTGTATGTATGGAGTTATGTAATCCCAATATGGAGTTCAGTCCATTTTGGGCTCTTCAGGTTGCATCAGTGGAAGGGTCACTCATCGTCCCTAACCATGAAGGAAAAGCCAGCATGGCTCATTAAACCGTTCCCATCATAATCACCATTCGCTTCCATTCACTTCAGCAGCGTGTGCAATTTTAGGTGATGTATTCCTTTAATATCAGTTCTTCTTAATAGGGCTCTGACTGACTAAGCTGCGCTGATTACTATTCCTGAGGTATTTTCCATTTCTGCACAACACAGGGTATTTATGCTTTCTGCCCTCATAGGCCGCTCGTCTGTTCAGAGGGAGGAAAAAAAAAATCCATTATTTCTGGACAACAAGCCCAACAGAGCAGAACCACCTCAGCAAATCCCCGCCGACTTAAAAAAGGACGTTTGAAAGAGACAATTTGGCGGAGCTCCTCTGAGAGATAGAGAGAGAGAGAAAGCGAGCTTGAAAAGTGCCAGACTGGAGAAAAGAGGCGAGAGAGGCCTGCGAAGATGTTGATATTCCTTTGTGTTAAAGAATGGGTTGTATATTTATAGGGGACGCGGTCTAATTCGCCTCTCCCACCCAGGCTGGACATATCGGACTTTTATTCGGTGATCGGCCTGGAAGGCCTGTTGGAGCTCTTTGTTTGTGAGAGAGTAAATCTCCAGACACAACGTCTGGTGCTCTTTTGTCCCCTTGGCTTCCGTCCAGCTGCACCTTTCCTGAATATATCGTCCTGCGGCAGCACACCAACGTCCCCCCACACCTCACCTGCGCTGAGCACCATCTGCCTGCCTCTTTATGAACTTGTCAAAGCCTGAAGTAACGGCCTCCGTCCAGGTCCGCACCAGGCGAGGTTATTTGGGAGCAGGCCTGGGGACAAGTCAGCGACCGAAAGCTTCCGTCGGAAAAATGCTGTTTTGTGTGATATGAATTACGTTTGATGGATTCGG
Source organism: Prochilodus magdalenae (assembly GCA_024036415.1). NCBI lineage: Eukaryota > Metazoa > Chordata > Actinopteri > Characiformes > Prochilodontidae > Prochilodus > Prochilodus magdalenae. The sequence continues at coordinate 19,187 of JAMWET010000829.1, read as the reverse complement.
CCTGGGTACGAAGGCCAGGCTAGCCGCCCGAGCGTTCTGATGCGGCGGTGTGCTGTTTAACCTCAGGGGTAATATGCAGCCATGTTGATTAAAGAGGAAGGCCGTGAAATTGACCATGAAATAGCTCATAGAATTACAGTTAATTGCAAGCTGCTCTCGCTTTAAGAGCCTTACTTCTCTCATAACCCTCGGCTGGTTTGTCGCCAGATCGGGGATTACAAAAAATCTGCCCTTTTAAAGCACGCAAAAGTTCTTCGGAACTTTACGGGGGGTGGGGGATGGAGTGGGGGTGTGATCTCTGAACAGCATACCATCAGTCATTCCGCTAGAAGGCCTCAGCCCTGGTCCACCTTAAATAATCAGTGTACATGCAGTACCATTTAAGGTGGAACACAAGCTGGTTCCAGGCTTTTACTAACATTACACACACCCTTTAAATAAGAGTTCTTCATGGGTTCCTTGGTGAAGGCCAAGGTTCTGTTTCTTTGTAGAACCCTTGCATGCTTAAGTGTGTCTATGTAGGGCCAGAAAGGGTTCTGCTGTTCTCAAGATATCAAGCTTGTAAGAATAGCAGAACCCTTTTTGCTGCTCCAAATGAAAGGTTCTGTATAGAACTATATACGGAACGTACTCCACGGTTCTAAAGAACCTCTTAAGCATGCAATGTTTGGGTGTTTGTGGTTCTCTATAAAACAGGTGTAGGTACTAACAAACCCTCGAGTCATCCAGATCTGCAAGGCTTGATACTATCATGGCTTTTAGAACCCAAAGGACCATGTTTTCTTATTTTTAAAGAACAGTACTCCAGGAAGATCCCCCTGTTTGCTATGTAGAAGGTTCTAAAGAAGGTTCCTAAAGTTTTTCCAAACTTTACAGGGGGCGTGGGATCTCTGAACAGCCTACCGTCAGTCATTCAGCAGGAAGGCTTCAGCCCTGCAGGGATCTGACTCTCACAACGCCTGACTAGGGCTTTGATAATCAGCTGATGAGCTGAAGCCGAAGTGTTAAATGAGGTGGAAGGCAGGGCTGTGTGCTGGAGGCTCACTCTCCTGCTCTATTTGGGAGAATAGGTGTACTTCATTAACACGTTTCTTAGAGTTCGCTCGTGTGAGCCTAGGATGTGGCAGCTGTTCTGTAAAAGACCTCTGCCACATATACACTACACACCGTACCTACACCTACTAGCACCTACTGAGCTCAGTCTACCAGGTGTACATGGCCACGCAGTCTCCGTGGACAAGCACTGCTAGGAGAATGGGTCGTACTGAGAGCTCAGGGACGTCAAACATACCACTGTTACTGCGCCACCTTTGCCACGAGTCTGCGTTTGAACTATCTGCCCTGCTAGAGCTGCCCCGGACGACTGTAAGCTCAGCTGGTGGACCACGCAGAATCACACAGCCGCACTGCCGAAATTCCAACCTGCTTCTGGAAGCAACATCACCGCAAGGACTGTATCAGGAGCTCCTGAGGTCACTATGTACAAAGCCAGGTGTTGATCCAAAGAGGAGTAAAGTTCCACCACTGGAGCTCTGGAACCGTGTTCTCTGGGGTGATGGATCACCATCACTATCGGGCAGTCTGATGGAATAATCTGGGTTTGGTGGATGAATCCAAGAGAACGCTCCCTACCGGAATGCAGAGCGCCAGCAGTGAAGTGGAGGGAGGATAATGATCTGGGGGTGGGTTTGGTGGGGGTTCAGAGTTTGGACTCGGACCCTTAGCCCCAGTGAGGGATGATGTTAATGCTACAGCACACAGAGACCTCATACTCGGTTACATTCCAGCTCGACTGTGTCCCAGTGCATGTTTGGTGTGGAGGAGTTTGGTGTGCAGACCCCTGACCCCCTCTAGCTTTGAGATTAACTGGACCCTCAGACCTACTCGTCCTACATCAGTGCCTGATCTCTCAAATGCTCCTTTGACTGAATGGGCACAGATACCCAGAGGAGCAGAGGCTGTTCCCAAAGAGGGGAGGCAACTCCATATTCACCTCCATGGTGTTAGAATGGGATGTCTAAGAAGTTCATGTGGGTGCTCATTTGACGAACACCGTATGACAGCAAGTCCAGTTTCATACTTCAGCCACTGCAGCCTGAAACCGCCACCTCCATGTTTTACTTGATTTAACTACTGATATAATTTTGTGATATTTAATTGTTGTTTTACATGAATTATTAGTTTTATTTATTTTATTGGCTGGCTACTTTTTAACAGTATATTTTGATTAATTATTTTGATTAATTTTAATTAATGCATTTCTATGATTTTTTAAAATTTAGTTTTTATTTTTTTTTTATCTCTGATTTCTTTATTGGATCATTCTACATTGCAAATGGTGGTTGCCCTCAATGTAATCACAATATAAAGCGAGTGTAAGTGATTATATATATTCAGAATCGCCCCCACCCCGCCCCCCACTAACCTGTCCAGCCTACAGCGTCCTGTGGGCAGTGTCCTGAGGGCAGCATCCTATCACCGCTGATGAAGGACTCGAGGATGACAGCAGCAGATGAGCTATCGTCTCTGACTGTCCATCTACAAGGTGGACCAGCAAGGTAGGAGTGTCTAATAGAGTGGGCAGTGAGTGGACACAGTGTCTAAACACTCCAGCAGCACTGCTGTGTCTGATCCACTCATACCAGCACCGAACACACTAACACCACCACCACGTCAGTGTCACAACAGCTTCTTTCCCCAAGCCATCAGACTCCTTAACAACCAGAGTCTGGTCTGAACAAACAAACACATTAGTGACTGAACTGAAATCACACTCTCTCTCTCTCTCTCTCTCTCTCTCTCTCACACACACACACACACACCACCTTTTTCCTTTTTCATTAAAAAAAAACAACAACTGTCTACTGCTATTGTTCCACCAACTGGATAACCTTAGTACTGCTGCTAAATTCAAAGTACAGTGTTTACAGTGTCTAATGTTTACATTTACACCAAATACGCACAACTGCACCTTACTGCTCCCACTACTTAGGGGCCGACTGCACTGTTTCCCCTCCCCTGTATTCATTGTTAGAGTGTCCTATATGGTCAGTGGAACTGATAGAATGGTCACTGAGTGTAAACACACGGAGTTGGATCTCAGCCAGTGTGTGTATTTGTGACCTCCCGGCCACACGGGGGCAGCACTGCGCGCCGCTACGCTCTGAAGCTACTTCCTGGCGGCAGCGTGTGCGTTGTATGTTCGTGCTGGTGAATGAGAGGAGCTCCGCGGTTTGGTCTTTATGCGGATTATCTGATTTATTCACTCGGTTTTGGTTGTTTTTCTGATTTTAATCGTCGACATGGTGAAGCTGTCGGCAGAGTTAATCGAACAGGCCGCTCAGTACACGAACCCGGTCCGAGACAGAGAGCTGGACCTGAGAGGTGAGAGACCTGCGCTAACACACTCCGGTTCTCCCGGTCCACCTTAAGTAATCTGTGTACCTGCAGTACCGTTTAAGGTGGAACACAAGCTGGTTCCAGCCATTTACAAACGTTACACAGACTCTTTAAATAAGGGTTCTTCATGGGCTCCTTGGTGAAGGCCCGGTTTCCGTTTCTTTATAGAACCCTTGCATGCTAAGTGGGTCTATGTAGGGCCAGAAAGGGTTCTGCTGTTCTCAAGATATTAAGCTTGTAAGAATAGCAGAACCCTTTTTGGTGCTCCAAGTTAAAGGTTCTGTATAGAACTATACACGGAACGTACTCCACGGTTCTAAAGAACCTCTTAAGCATGCAATGTTTGGGTGTATGTGGTTCTCTATAAAACAGGTGTAGGTACTAACGAACCCTCAAGTCATCCAGATCTGCAAGGCTTGATACTGCCATGGCTTTTAGAACCCAAAGGACCATGTTTTCTTATTTTTAAAGAACAGTACTCTAGGAAGATCCCCCTGTTTGCTATATAGGAGGTTCTAAATAGATCCACGTACAAGAGTTTACAATTAAGCACATGCAAAGAATGGTTTGGTTCTTTAGGGTTCTAAATAGTAGCATCACTTTACTAAAGAAGCCTCTAGTCACAGGACTTGGTGTTAACTTTGCTAATAGAACCCAAAGAACCATCTTTAATATAAAATAAAAAAATACAGAGCCATAACATTAGGAGAACCATCTAACCATGGAACGGTTTAAATGGTTCTTTTAAAGATCTTGTGGTTAAAAAAAAAAAAAAAGTCACCTTCCTTAAGGAACCCTTGAGTCTCGAAGATCTGCAAGGCTTGATGCGAACAGAACCTGAAGAACTGTTCTTTTAAGAACCGAGCTACTCTGTAAGAAGAACCTGCTTTGTGCTAAATAGTAGGTTCTGTAAATAACACAAACACATACAGCTTATTCATCGAGCCGCAGAACCTTTTGACCATTCAAAGAATGGAATGGTTCCTTACAGATTTTATGGTTCTAAATAGAAGGAATACCTTTACGGTAGAACCCTTGAAGAACCATTTTTTTTTTTAAGAGTGTAGGAGGAAAACGATATCTCCAAAAAAACAAACAAACAAACAAAAAAAAAAACGAATCCAGGGGAAAACGATTAGCTCAAGCTAATTCTGAAGTGGTGAGCAGCTTCTAGAACTTGGGGACGTTCTTGTGTCCAGCATCTGTGAGATCTGTAGCTTTACTGCTCTCCGGTAAAGTCCCGGTTCTCCATCTCTGTGTGTCTCAGGCTACAAAATCCCTGTGCTGGAAAACCTGGGGGCCACTCTGGACCAGTTTGACACCATCGACTTCTCCGATAATGAGGTCCGGAAGCTGGACGGGTTTCCTCTGCTTAAGAGGCTGAAGACGGTGCTGATGAACAACAACCGCATCTGGTAGGAGAAGAACCTTCCGCTCCCAGCTTCTCTTTATCTGAGCGGACCTGAATTAATTGATGCACGGTCATAACAGAATATGAAACTATCGGGTCCACGCTCGGTGTCCGTCTGATCAGCTCCACTGACGGTATAGGGCACTCCGTAGACTTACCTGTGTCTCTGTATACTGTATCACCCTGTTCTTCAGGACCACCACAGAGCAAGCATCCTGTGGGCAGCGTCCAGCACCACACACACTAACACACCACCACCACGTCAGTGCCACTGCAGTGCTGAGAATGATCCACCACCCACATCATACCTGCTCTGTGGTGGTCCTGTGGGGGTCCTGACCATTGAAGATCAGGGTAATACAGTACACAGAGAAACAGATGGACTACAGTCTGGACCTGTAGAACTACAGAGTGTCCTATGTGGTCAGTGGAGCTGATGACTGTCACTGTAGATACAGGGAGGTGGACCTGACCTTCTGAAGTGAGGAAATCAGGGATGAATTAAAGTAAGACTCGTTTCATCCGTGCCTTGAGGAACGTCCCAACACAGCAGTGATGCATGTATGCAGTTTGCTTGCTGAGGTTTGGAGTTTGTGTGTGATGTTGAGGTTGAAGGTCGTTGGTTGCCTCAGATGTAATGCTGACCTGTTTCAGCTGTTCGGTTATGTTATTAAAGAATCCGGTTAAGGACGCTGTCCCTAATGGTTGTTATAGTCCTGTCCAGTTTGAGTATTATGTTGTTGGAGTGTGTCCATGCGGACGTGGAGATGGGTTTGTATGTGAGCCGATACTGAAGCTTCTGTTGTTGCAGCCGAATTGGGGAAAATCTGGAGCAGTCGTTGCCGAATCTGAAGGAGCTGATCCTCACCAGTAATAACATCCAAGAGCTGGTAGGTGATAATTCCCTACGCTGATCACACACACACACTCGCTGTATCACTCACCCAGTATAGTGAGGATCAGACGAGATGCATCAGCCCCTAAGTCACTAATGGTCAGTCTCTATGTAGAAGTATTTATCTTTAAGGTATAACATCTGTTATCTAGTTTATATCTCACCGATATCTGAATTTTTATCTCTGCCTAAATAAACACACACAAACTGTTGTTCAGTTTTTAATACTCAATACTTTATTGTCCTTCGTCATTCCTGTACAGGGCGATCTGGATCCTCTCGCTTCGGTGAAGACGTTGACTCTTCTCAGGTATTGACTGAGCAGTGTGTTCTAGGCCTTTTTACTCAGACACATATACACAGTTATATATATATATACACAAATATATATATTATGTATGTATGTGTATATGTATGTATATGTATATATGTATGCTTATTTGTGCATATAGTTTTATTTGTTATTTATACATTTATCTTTTCCCTTCAGTCTCTTAAGGAATCCAGTGACCAATAAGAAGCATTACAGGCTGTATGTCATTAACAAGCTTCCACAAATACGTGTTCTGGACTTCCAGAAGGTCAAACTAAAGGTATGGTCCATCTCGAATCCTGGTTTTGATGTCAGTAGCTACCGGGCATAGTAACTTTCAGGACGTGTGCAAGTGTGTGCAAGTGTGTGCAAGTGTGTGCAAGTGTGTGCAAGTGTGTGCAAGTGTGTGCAAGTGTGTGCAAGTGTGTGCAAGTGTGTGCAAGTGTGTGCAAGTGTGTGCAAGTGTGTGCATCTCTAAACCAGATTGAGAAACGTATGATGGATCAGTGCTACTGTGGGAGGTTCATTGTCTCATGTGCTACACTGTACAGTACCTGTCAAAAGTTTAGACACACCATCCTAACTGGATGGTGTTGGTGATCTTAGACTCTACAGTGGTGCACTGAACAGCTCCACCTGAGGAGGGTCTGACCCAGTCCATATCCTGATCCACCACATCTACTCCTGATGTACACAGTATGGTACTCCTCCATATCTCCACCTCTAATATATATTTAGTGGTGTAAAAACTTTGATGTCTTTTTCTGCACAGTGTAAAAGCTCTAGTTCTCCTTTCAGGTTAGTGAATATTCACGAGGGACCGACCAATAGAATCGCTCCAAACCTGCTTAGTAATAAACCTTGTTCTATCAGCTCCACTGCAGGGTAAGGAAGCTGCTCCATCCTCCTGTACAGCTCCACTCTGGAGGGTTTTAAGGTGGACTATATAATTCCATTCTGGAGGGTTTTAAGGTGGACTGTATAATTCCATTCTGGAGGGTTTTAAGGTGGACTGTATAATTCCATTGTGGAGGGTTTTAAGGTGGACTGGATAATTCCATTGTGGAGGGTTTTAAGGTGGACTGGATAATTCCATGAGGGCTATTTTATAGTTTGGTTTCTTCACTGTCATTCTACAGTGAAGCTTTACAATAAGAAGGAGAACCTGCTATGAGGAGCCGTGTCTGAACTTTTGACTGGTACTGTCCGTCTTGTATGAGCCAGGTCAGAGCTGGAGTGCTGATCTAGGGTCAGCTGCTTTCTCCATCACCGATTGAATTGAAGACAAAATGGCCTTGTAAGCTGACCCTAGGAAAGCACACCAGCTCCCGAGTTTGACGCACGACACCTGCAGAGCCCGGGGTTCTGAACTGTCGTTGCTCAAAGTGGCGCATCCTGGTCCATGTCATGGTGCTGTTTGTCAGCTTTCACTTTAACTCTGTGATGTATCGCCGTAGGAACGTCAAGAGGCTGAGAAAATGTTCAAAGGCAAACGAGGTGCTCAGCTTGCAAAGGATATTGCCAAGCGCACGAAAACGTAAGACGAAACCCCCTTGACCAAGCACAGCTCTTCCGAATCACTGGACTCATTGAACTGGGCTATAACCTCCATGACCTGCTCTGGAGCCCACCCCAAACCGTGCAGCTCATCAGAATTGGCTTTTCACACAAACCATAAGGAATAAAATCCTAATCCATAAACAGTGCATTCCAGGAGAGCTGGCTCAGGGCACTTCTCTTTTTGTATCAGTTTATTAACCACAGATAAGACACTCCAGATACTACACTCTGATTGGAAGAACGCTGGTTAAAAGGCTGAGGAAGCAGCTCCTCCCGGGACACGCTTCTAAGATCTCGTCTGTGTTCCGCTGTCTGCTTTTAGGTTCACCCCGGGAGCCGGCCTGCAGGCTGACAAAAAGAAGACTGGGCCGTCTGCGGCGGACGTGGAAGCAATCAAGGCACAGATTTAAAATATTTATTTAATTAATTATTTAAAAATTTTTTTAAGTAATTTGTTGCGTCTAATTCAGTGCTGCATCGTTATTGCTAAATAACCGCCTTCGCCCACAGAACGCCATCGCAAACGCCACATCGCTGGCTGAGGTGGAGAGGCTGAAGGGGCTACTCCAGTCCGGACAGATCCCGGGAAGGGAAAACAGACAAGGTACTGATTTTTCCAAAGGGTCGGGTTGGTACTGTACGAACAGAGGTTCTCCATTTCCTTCCAGAATCTGAAACGTCCTCACCATGCGGTTCTCCGTAACTTGGTTGGAGATACAGCTCCATATGAGACGCGTCCTAAAGTGCCGATCAGATATCATTTCTCATAAACCAGACAGTGACTTTAGGCTGCTGTCCATTTTGGAAAGGCGAATGTGGCTTCATTCAGTCATCACTTCATCCGGAAGCTGCTTCCACGCAGTCTCCTTCATAGTCCAGTTTGAACCTCCGCACCTGTCCACCTGCGCAGTGGCCTGTTTCCTGTTAGCGGGATCTTTGCTGTGGGGCGGACTGACGTAACCGTAACAGCCACACTCACTATCTTCTGTGCTCAACTCGCCAGGTGCCCACAGCATGGTGGAGGAAGAGGAGGAGGAGGAGATGGAAGGGGGGATGCAGGAGTCCGGATCGATGTACGAGGCCACAGGTGGAGATGAAATGGAAGGAGGGGAGGATCAAGGAGAGGATCAGGACGGAGTGAACGACATGGAGGAGGACATGCACGTTAATGGGTCGTAGTTGGAAGCCTGTAGTGTGTATGTGCATTTGGGTTTTTACCTTTGACCTATTTTTGTTTTTTTTTTTTTTTTTTTTCATCTTTTTTTTTTTTTGTAATAAAATTGCTTTGGTTTGATTTTGTGTAAATAACTTTTGAGCTTTGCGTCTTCTGGAATTTTTATTAAACCAAAGTGGGTAATCAGTGTTCATGTGGCGTTAATTCCGGCGGTCTTCTCTGAAATTTGATTTGGGGGCTCGTTTCAGGATTTCCTTTTTTTTTTTTTTTTTTTTTTTTTTTTTTTTAAACCCCTGAATTATGTGTAAGATGAATCCGAGGACTAATAAAGTTTAGGTTGTTAGTGAATTAAACTCGACCCTCCTGAGTGGTATTAATCCTGTATGAGGAGGATAACCCAGGTGCCAAACCATACTACGGTTTCCCAGCAGCCTTAGCTGGATTAATAGGGCTGGTAATTTATGGGATTTAGTGCAGGAATATTCATTTATGTTATCTTGTGTATGATCCGTCTCTGATGATTTACCATTAACGTTCCACATGATGAAAGGGTTAGTCAGAGTGGTTCTGTGTGAAATGCTCCGTTCTAGACAAACTAGCAGTCGGAGCTGTTCACAGTGCTGGTGAAGGTAACCAGACGTCCCCCCTAAAAGCTCTGTCGCAGAACGTTACTAAATGAGGTGGGTATGTATGCGCCGTCTGATGTCTTGAGAGTTTTGAGCTGAAAATGCTTTTTAATTCTTGTATTTTAATCCCCTCATGATGGAGGGATACATGCAGGGCGTTATTAGGCAAAATAGTCCCCCCAAAAACTTCACCATCATTAATGTTCCAAAGTATTTGTAAGTAAAAATTAGATATCTATAGTTTGTTAGTGTACAGAACACTAGTGTGCTTGAAATGTGCTCCCTGATATTAAAATACATTACTAGTATATTATAATAAACATTTTTACTTGGGCTTGCATTACTATTATCAGTTGTTGATATAATTTGAATATGCCTGTTGACTCATATATGAGGAGTGGGCCATAAGATACACTGACTTAGTTAATATTGAAGTTCTTAATATTAAATTCATAATTTATGTAATATAAGCCCAGTAGACACGTGCAGGTTCACTGATGGGTTACATGGCGTATGAAGTGTCCGTATGTGTTGTGGACACGGAGAACCCTGGTTCCCATCACCACCCCCACTCTACAGAACATCTGAACCATCTCACCCCAAACCCCCTCTCAGTCGGTTTACACCCCGGAGATAGATTCTCGTCTGCCTTCACCCCATACGAACTTGAGTGACATCCCATTCTTAATCCATAGGGTTTAATATGATGCTCCACCCTTTACAGCTAGAACAGCTTCACCTCCTCTGGGAAGGCTTTCCACAAGGGTTAGGAATGTGGTTATGGGAATTTCTGACCATTCTTCCAGAAACACATTTGTGAGGTCAGACGCTGATGTTGGACGAGAAGGCCTGGCTCTCAGTCTCCGCTCTAATCCATCCCAAAGGTGTTCTAGTGGGTTGAGGTCAGGACTCTGTGCGGGCCAGTCCAGTTCCTCCACACCAGACTCGCTCATCCATGTCTTTATGGAGCTTGCTCTGTGCACTGGTGTGCGGTCATGCTGGAACAGGAAGGGGCGGTTCCCAAACTGTCCCACAAAGTTGGGAGCATGGAATGGTCCAGAGTCTCTTGGTCTGCTGAAGCATTAAGAGTTCCTCTCACAGGAACTAAGGGGCGGAGCCCAACTCCTGAAGACCACCATACCATAATCCCCCCTCCACCAAACTTTACACTCGGCAGAGTGCAGTCAGACCAGTACCGTTCTCCTGGTAACCACCAAACCCAGACTCGTCCATCGGATTACCAGACGGAGAAGCGTGATTGGTCACTCCAGAGAACACGTCTCCACTGCTCTAGAGTCCAGGGGCGGAGCTTTACACCACTGCGTTCCACGCTCTGCACTGCGCTTGGTGATGTAAGGCTTGGATGCAGCTGCTCACCATGGAAACCCATTCCATGAAGCTCTACACACTGTTCCTGAGCTGATCTGAAGGACACATGAAGTTTGGAGGTCTGTAGTGATGGACTCTGTAGAAAGTTGGTGACCTCTGTGACCTATGACCCTCAGCATTCGCTGACCCCGCTCTGTCATTGTACGTGGTCTACCACTTCGTGGCTGTTCTAATCCCACTGACAGTGGACTGTGGAATATTTAGTAGGAGGGAATTTCAGGACTGGACTTGTAGCACAGGTGGCATCCTATCACGGTACCACGCTGGAGTTCACTGAGCTCCTGAGAGCGACCCATTCTCTTACTAACGTCTGTAGGAGCAGTCTGCATGCCCAGGTGCTTGGTTTTATACACCTGTGGCCATGGAAGTGACTGGAACACCTGAATTCAATGATTTGGATGGGGGAATGTCCATCCACTGTGAACAGATTACTGTGAACTGATAAAAATAGGCTTTAGGCCAGAACAATATCATTAAACAGTGTCGGTGTGTTTATAACCAGTTCCCTGTCCTCCTCAGACGTCTGGTTCCTATCACCACCACTACTGTGGACAGTTCTGACATGGTACGTTTCCCCATAACGGACCATGTCACACTAAACCTCTCTGAATGATCTCATTAACGTATATCCTCTTTAACAGTGAAGAATTTTTGAAGATCCGGTGGAGTTCCCCTTTAAGCCTGTCACTCCTAAAGCAGCGTCAGCAAACTCCAAACTAGGCTCTTCACTTTGCCGGTCGACTGCTAGCTCTCTGATTGGACCTATAGAGCTCCTTTGCATAATATAGTCAGACTAGCAGCCAATGCGGTTTGAGAATCCATGAACGCTCCGCCCTCCCACATCTCTCCTCCACGTCATCGCGGAACTCAGGAAATCGGATCTGGCTAGCTAACAGGCTACTATCGCTCACAGATACGCAGCAAAAATGCGCGAATAACCGCGAAATTAACCGATAAAGTCGTTACCGAAGCGTAGTGGGAGCGTCGGCCTCCTTTTTCGACAAGAACCCAGTCTGTGTCGATGAAAAATGGAGGCACTAAACGGCGCTAGCAACATTAGAGCAGCGGGAGCAGGAGCAGAGGAGAATCTGGAGAACCAGGACTTGAGTTTCCTTCAGACGGCTGGTAGGAAAACTTCACCTCGGGAATTCAACCACATCAGGACTACGTACTAGATACATGTCTAACTTGTTAACAGCTTGACACAGAACATTGTTCACGATGTGGTTACTAAAAAGTTGGCCAATGTTGATCAGCTAGCTAGCTAGCTAACTAGTTTGTTTACTAGCTGACTCACTGTCAGCTGGAAGCTAAAGCTAACGGTTGGTAAATGCTAACTAGCTAACCAGATTGTTTACTAGCTGTCTCACTCTGTTAACTAGGAGCTGAAGCTCGGCAAATGCTAACTAGCTAATTAGTTTGTTTACTAACTGCATCATTATGTAACCTGGAAGCTAAAGCTAACGGTTGGGAAATGCTAACTAGCCACCCAGTTTGTTTACTACCTGCCTTCTCTGGGAGCTGAAGCTGGAAGGATGCAGATCTCTTTTTTTCTGGCTTGTTTGTTTTAGCCGTGTTCCAGATCTGTTTCTAAGACATATATGTGAAAACGGTCTAGCAAATTATGATGGACTGTTGATATCTAATGTCCTGGCTACCAAACTATCCGGACACGCCCACTGGTTGCAGAGAGATGCAACTCCTTCAACATCAGCAGCTGCCTGCTCTCACTGATGCTATTGTGGTTGAATGCAGTCAGAACCTCACCGCAGTGTTCCAACATCTAGTGCACTGGTCTCCAACTTTGGTTCTGGTGAGCTACCTTCCTGCAAGGTTGGCTTAAAACCCACCTGCCAGAACCTGGTGTGAGGATCTGTGGTTTGAGCTAGACTCTGCAGAAGGGTGGCCTTCCATGACGAGGGTTGATGATCAGTCATTAGTGCCGAGCTTTCCCAGTAGAGCCGGGTTACTGCTGTAAATTATCGGGATGCATTGGGCCAGTAGGCATGGATTTAAGCCAGGTCTCAGTTTGCATGGCTCCAGTCGGCGGTTGGTTATGACATTACTTACCCTGTTTTATCTGGGATTAGGAATAATCAGAGTCTGGGAAACCAAGTTGAGTACATGTGTGGTGCTTGCATTTTAGTTCTGCTCTAAAACGCGTCTTCTCTTTCCTCACAGTTTCCACATTTCTCTCTGAGTATGGGTGGTACCTCCTGGTCCTGTGTGGGGGAGCATATTTCCTCATCCAGCATCTCAACAAGAACAGACCCAGTCAGGATCACAGCTCGTCCGCAGCGACCAGCCAAGGTCAGTGCTGAGAATGCAAGCCGGACACTGAACAGACAGTGTGTAACACAATGTAAGCAAACTGATTTGTCCTCTCCAGATCCCACATCTGTGGTGAGACGTCAGGAGGCTTTGGAGGCGGCACGGCAGAGAATGCAAGCAGAGCTGGATGCCAAAGCTGCAGAGTTCAAAGAGAAACAACAGAGAGTGAGTGCCAGACAGTGGCTGTGTTTACCCGCAGAGATTTTCTCCAATCCGATTGAATTGATTCCAGATTATGGATAAAGACTGAGGTGTTTACATGCATGCTCTATTCAGCAGTCTGATGATAATCTGTTCACAAGCAGCAGTGTGACTTCCCAGACGTCTGGCCACGTGTTTCATCTAATGATGAAGCTGTAGAGGTGTTAAACTCTTCAGACGTCTGGTTACTTTCACCACCACAGTGAACAGCTCTAACTTGGCGAGCCGAGCATTCCACATCTGGATGTCTCCTTGTTGGTGATTGACTGTAGAACCAGCTAACGAATATATTTCCTTCTTCTGATCTTCTAGATGGAGGAGGAGAAAAGACGGCAGAAAATTGAGATGTGGGAGAGCATGAAAGAAGGGAAGAGTTACAAAGGGAACGCAAAGCTTGCACAAGTAAGGTCTCGCCGTGTACGCCGTGAATTCTTCTCATGGAGGCATCGCGTGTGGACTGCTGACTTCATTATGTGCTCTTGTTTGTGGTTTGTCTCAGAGCAACGAAGAGGCTGCCACGTCCACGACAGTGCTGAAGCCAAAAGCAGACAAAAAACCCCTTCGTAGCAGCGGTACGGTTACATCACCACACCTCTCCTGGGCAAACCTCCCCCGTTTTAATCAGAAGAATGATACTGTGGATGTTTTGTGTCTATTGTATCACCTAGTGGTGATGTGGTTGGGCTCCGTAGACTTACTGTAGTGTACAGTCATAAACAAGTCTGTTTCGAAAACCACGATCGCCCAAAAATAAATATCAAGTTTAAAGGAGGCTTAAAACCAAGCTGACTAGTAAACTGGTCTTTAACCAGTTCAGTTTAAACAGCCTTTTTAACACTCACTCCTATTTGCATTTAATTAATGATTCATTAGTTTGTTACTGTATAATAACCAGTTCATTACCTGCTTATTACCGATCTGGAACGTGCTACCCTTTGATACCAGAGCGATGAGCGACCGTTTCCTGTGGGGGTGAATTTGTAGCTGCAATTAAGTGGTGACAGAGGCCAAAGCCACAAAATCGAGTTGAGATTTCTTTTGTAAGGGGGGTGGTGTTGGGCTCAGTAGAACTGAGAACTAGTTGAGGTGAGTCAACACCATATCTAAAGGATGCTTAAAACCAGACTTTAACTAAAGTCGTTAAGTGAGCTACATCTGAGCTAATCTGTAGTGGTTGGTGTGGATAACACCACACTCAGTGGATAACACCACTACCTGCCAAGTAGCCACCACCACACGTGGGAGACTGGGGTTCGAATCCCAGGCTGAGTGACTCCGCTGTGCTACACCAATAAGAGTCTGTGGGCAAGACTCCCAACATTACACTGGCCCACCTGTAACATGATTAACCTTGTAAGTCGCTCTGGATAAGAGCGTCAGCTAAATACCGTAAAAGTGACATGGTGACGGAGCGACAAGCAACAAATCGAGCAGAGATTTTCCCAACTTCATGCAAATGAATTTGAATGCCCAATGACCAGTCATGGACACGGGGGTCCGAGACCCACCCCCACTTCTACGCTCTGAAGCTCATAACCGCTGTTTCTTCTTTCCCCAGTTTATATGATGCGTGATTGTACATATACATCTGTAGGGAAACGAAATGTGGAGGAAAGTAGAGGATAGTGTCGGCGTCTTGAAAGCTAGCTAGGTTAGCCAGAATGCTAACCGGCTGCTAAAGCTTGCTACGAATGCAAGCAGTTAGAGTTCCATCTAAATCCCATACAAACATGTTCTAGCTAGCGTTCTCAAACACACCCACGAGACAAACCTGGGGTGCCGTAAGCGATTTGACACCTACTGGTGTGAGTGTGGGGTTACTTAGTCACTTGGTTTACGTTCTCTGCTGACAGGTTTGAGCCTGCCTCTCGTTTACTCTGATTCAGTGTCAGAGTCGAGACAAACTCTTCATCAAAATTAAATCAGGATACAACAAAATCTTCTCCTCAGCTTCCAAACACAAATGTGGTCTCGATTAAAAACCTAGAAGATGCCCTCCAACAGACTGTTTCTAAATTTAGTCACAGGGAAGTTTTCTCAGTTCTGCAGAGGACGATCAAGCAGCAGCAGAAGCAGCATCCTGATTTTCTTCTCTGAATGTATCCCGCCCAATAACGGCTGGGCTAAATCAAACGCAGTGATGTCTCGAAGCACATTGGTGACAGCTCCAAAAAGAAAATGCAAAAATCTGCTTTGTCAGCGGAGGAGCCAGAGATCAATCAGTGTATCACATACTATGAAGTCCAAGACAAAGCATATTCCAGTGCACGTATTAAATCCAGAGACCGGAAAAAAACAGGCCTGGAGATTTAACCACCCCAGTCAAACAAGCCAAAGCCAGACAAGTACAGATGCAGCTCCTCAACATTTCTGAGCATTTTTATAAGAGGCAGTAAAGAGAGCTGTAAAGGCGGATCTTTTTTGGGAAGCGTTCAGTTTGGGTTCTCTATAATGCTCAGTTATAAATCTTAATGTCTGTGTTTGGGTGTTTCTGTGTTGAGGCTATAATCCGCTGCAGCGGGGACGGAGGAGGAACCTGCGCATGGAGGCCGGGCAGAAGAGGGCCATCGGCTGGTGGATGAGGTTAAAGAAGGTCGGAGGGACTTGGTTCTAGTGACCTCTGACCTTTTGACCTCAGGCGAGGGAGCACACGGTTAGCAACTGAATGAAGCTGTCAGCACTCATCATGGTTGGGCACACTCGGTGAAGAATTAGGCTCTCGATTGATCCTCCTACTCGGTAACGGAATTTGTTAGGCCTGGCTTTTAGTTGCTTTAGCAAAGAGGGATTCACAAAGCAGGATGGGGGAACAAACGTCATCGCTAATGTTACTGCGCTGCAGAGAGGTTATAGGTCATGTGTGTGGGGATTACATTCCACCTGGTTTCCATAAATTCCAAGGCCTTGAATTAGAGAGTGGGCGAGATGGTTCAGATGTCCTCTACAGGTGGTGATGGGAAGCAGGGTTCTCCATGTCTACAACACACATATGGCCACTATCTAAACCACCAGTGAAACCTACACGTGTCTAATGTGGATCATGATATAGAATCCTGACGATGGCACAACACTGAATCTGAAAATTAGTTTCCTCTGGGGGTCTACTTTGCCTGACAACAGCCTGCAAGTATCCCTCCACCATGAATGAACTGAAATGCAATTCAAGCCAAAAGCTCCTCACTAAACTACCATAGAACCGCATCAGGCAGCGTAGCTACGACTTTCAGTAAGAGATTTTAGAGACCGTCTGGTTCCTATCACCTCCACTGTGAATGGCTCTGACTTGGCAGGTGTCTCTAGAGCAGAGTGTTCCACGCTGTACCACTCAGAAGGACTTTGTTTACATCTCAGCCATACAGCCCTCTGGAAACATTGGTGGACGTCCCCTGTAAAGGGACACTCTGACCTAAATGACGAATTGAACCATCTCTACGCCTGTTACACACATGCTCAGTCAAATGCTTCAGTGGTGCCACAGGACTCAGAGTCTCCTATTAAACGTGTTCCTGGGTTCCGTACCGGGACACTCCAGTCGTCCGCCTCCAGGCTCTTGGACATTATTTCACGGATCAAATCATCGAGAAATAGGACGATGCAGCGCACCGTTACAAAGCTTCAAACCGGTTTATGAGCCATGATTGACAGATCTGATAATCTGATTTGCAGCTTGAGTACCAAACGACATGGACTGGACTGTGGACTGTGCAGTTTTAGATTTAGTCTTGTTTGTGAACAGCTCACACATTCGATTCGCCCAGCATGTAGAGACAACGGTTAAGAGGGAAAGACCAGGGAGGAAGGGGGACGGGATTCCACAAAGCGGGAGAAAGCGGCATTTCTCAGTCAGCCAGATATCCTGAGCCTGAAGTCAAACCTGTGCAGTAGGAAGAGATGAAGGAAATTCCGATTGGACAGAGTTCGTCTTTAGCCTGAAGTTACCTGGCGAAATCCTGCTTTGTGGAATACCCACCTAGGAGATCTGCCTTCTTAGAGAGAGAGAGGCAGAGGCAGAGAGGCAGGCCAGACTTTCCCTTTAACTACAATCCTGCTTTGTGAATATCTTAGTATTTGACTATTACAGGATCAAAAGCTCATGTCCATGTGAGAGTGGCAGCTTCTAATGGGGGAAAATTGTTTTTTTTGCCCCCTTTCCTTAGTCACAAGGCACTCAGGCCAGTGAGGTAGGCTGAATGATGTCCCAGTTGCGTCCGTTGTGGAATTCCTGCTTCTTTACAACACATCAAGCGTATGGAAAACCGCTCTGCTGAACGCACTGGAAGCACGTGCGGATTCTTTCAGGTGTCCGTTCCTTGTTGGGTGTCTTCTTTTGCGTTAAGGCGTACCTGTCCTCGGCGCACCTGGGGGAGCAGTTTACTCCTGAGGAATTAGTGTCCTCTGATCTTTGCTTTATCTTTTGTAGAGAGTAATAATTGGGTTCACATGAAACTTTCTTTAAATCGGTACGTTATCTGTTCTTTGCTAACACATTGCTACCACAAAAATCACAAATTTTTTTTTTAAACCGGCTTCTCTGGGCATGCACCATCTGATCCCTCATCGTTTTCTACTGCGGAGCGTTTACGCGGAGGTGGAGAACGTATGTGGGGTCATGGCCTCATGCAGGGCAGTTCCACCTTATTGCCCCCGTCCTCCGAGTTTTCTGTGGTTGTGATGTGAAGACCTTTCAAGCTAAGTAAATCTGTTCAGGGGTTTCATATGCTGGGTTTAGCGCCTGGTATGTCTGTCAATCACTCAGTTAATAAATCAGTTAGTCAATCTATCAAACTTTATTTTCATTTGGAAAAGTGTTGGGGGTGACCCTCATTTTCAGCAGAGATGAGCAGTCTACGCGGGCTCTCACGGATGTTGTGAAAAAAGGCAATTTAAAAATGGCATTTTCAATCAGGAGAATACATTATTTAAAATAAAGATTACATAGAAACAAACCTAAAACAAGATACATAGTAAAAAAAATTAAGATAATTAATTTAGAAAAAAAAAAAAAAATTAAATTAAAAAAAAATAAATGATACACATCAATATAGAAAATGGAAGTTTATGGAGAATGCAGCATAAAGGATAAATATGTAAAGTAAAATTAGAACAAGACCAAATACAAGGATTATAGTAAAAAAATGTTTGGGAAAATAAAAAAAATTAATAAAATCAAATGGACTGAATACAGCATAATAAAAAATAAAATAACAGAATGAATCTAAAAAAAGACATATGTTATACTTATATAGGAGCTCGGAAAAAAATAGAGACACCCCAGTTCTTCTTCAATCAGCTTCACCTGTACAGCAGTCTAAGTGAAGAACCGGAAAAAAAAGGGGGTTCAGGCGGCACGGCATAGACAGTGAGCGTGGTCATCAGAACAAGGGCCACAGCAGCAAACACACAGGACAAACAGCTACAGATGGCAGGAGGGCCAAACCCCTCTATACTGTAATGACATGTTGAAATGAGCGCAGGACAAATATTCCAATGTCCACATTACGCCACACCGTATGAGGACTCGGAGCGAGATGACCTAAGAGGAATGGAGATCGTTTAGTTGGTTATGGGGGGGGTTTGTGATTGATTTGGGGTTTTTAGTTTGGGTTTTTTTTTTTTTTTCACATAGTGTTTTTTGTTTTTTTTAGTCTTCTTTTTATTTCACATTATCATTTTCTAAAAAATTTTCTTTATTTTTTCATTATTTATTACAATACACATATCTACTAAAATTCTATCTTTATTTTATACATTTTCCATTTATATATAATCAAACAGAAACCACACAAAACCATAACTTACATTTATACATATTCATTTTTTCATATTTTTATAATAAATTCTACTCTCATTACCAACATCATCCTCCCCTTCCCCTCTACCACCCCCTC
>JAMWET010000828.1:0-24309 GCA_024036415.1 Prochilodus magdalenae | reverse complement strand
TCACCTCTGATCCTCCTATGACTCCGATTCCCATAAAACCCCAACCGTGACAGACATACACATGTCCACATTCCTCTCCAATCTCCTTCCGTATCTATTCCCGATCCTCCTCCCCGAAGTCACTAATCACACAACACAGTTCCTCATCTAGTCTCCTTTTACATATGTCCTCCTCGTCTCATCACTGTTCCTTGCGCCAGTATTGGCACTCTGTGCATACTGATGCATTTTCTCACCTGTTACTCCTTACTTTCTGATTCTCATGTTTACTCTTTTGTTTTTGCCTTTGCTACTTTGCTGATCTGTTTGTGTGTGTTTTGTGACTCCTGCTGGGTTTACTGACTTTCTGTCTCCGGCCTCACCCCTTTATTATGCCCGTTTTGCTCTTGTTTCTGCTGTCGCTGACTACAAATCTGTTAAATACCTCGGCTTGATTTAGCTCACTGCTCGTCACAATCTGTTTGTCCATCAGTCGATTTTATCAGGTATATATTTTGGCCTTTAAAACATTTCAATATTTTTTCTTTGTTTTATTCTGAGCTATTTTTACAAGCTAAAATTTGATTCACCTTACTAGGAGATCTTAATTGTTTCTCTGAAGAGATAGAAACATTACGTTCAATCTTCAAAATAATTATTGAACCACTGTCACACCACATGAGTGCAACACATATTAACTAACTCAGGTCCAGAGCAGTCCATGCTCATCATTCTTATGTATGTTTTCTGATAGATAGAAAAGTGATAGCATAGCTGTCATCCTGTAATTTTTCTTGGCCATTACATATGTATACTAAGTTTCTAATATGCTTACATGCCACCATGAATTTACTATGTCCATTCACGACAGTGGTAGATTAAGAATATTCTGCACGAGCTCAGTACCCCACCACATTTAGCTGAGATACTCCGCATGTTCAAGTACGCATGGGCATCATGCCTAATTATAAAAAAAAGTTTGGTTCTAGGTCTTGCTGTCATGTATATACATGGACAGTATATAAATGACTGTGTTAGGAATCGTATGCAGGTCATCGAAATATTAAGTACTGCACCCTGTCATTTATTCAATCAGACTACTATGTGAATCTGCAATGAAAGTGGGCATATGATGCATTCCATTTGAGGCCTGAGTAATCTTACCCTGGCACTGTGGTGGTGGTGGATTCCATCCGTTTTCTTTGGGCAACCAGAGAGAATCCCCAACAGACCTGTAGCCTGTATTACACTGTACTGGACACTGCTGTTATAGCGGTAGGACAATTGCTTTTTCACCGGTAATCTGTCCATTTAGTGACATCATGCGTACCACAGGTTACTCTGGTAAAAGGAAGAAGGCACAATCAAAACACTTAATGTCAGCTCCTAGTCAATCCTTTGTACACCCTATATTTACAGTCCTTTGCAAAAGTTAAATTAACATGTTTTGCTGGTTTTTTTAAGTGGGAATAGACGAAATAACACAAACTGAACATGCACTTTCTGGGCCACCATGTTACATTCTTTAGTGTTTTCCATTTTTACATTGCAGTTGAATATAGTAGTATATCTCGTATTAGATCTGCAACATATCTTGAGTGCCAACATCCTGTCCTACTAATGATCAGCTTTACTGTCCCTTTGCCTGTTATCAACTCTTGTATTGATAGGGATGTTTAAGGTCTTTACTAGTCTTTGAAGCTTTTTACATTTGAGTGACCGTGTCAATAAGGTGTCCCTGAGAACTTCATGAAGCTTCTACGCTTCACCTTAAGGGCTCCATTTTGCAAATACTCTTACCAACCAATGTCTTTAATAATGACACCAGAACTTCATTTATTTCACAATCATTTTTCCTTTAAGCCTTTTTAACAAAGTTAAAAGACATTACATGTAGGAACATATACACTGAAAGCATGTAAAAAAAAAAATTCAATGAATGCTTGCACCCCATCACTGTACTGCACTGTTAATATGCTCTTAATGAGATACCATCCTGAAATCATAGGTTCACTGTGTAATAAGTGCAATAATGAAATCTAATGTATATGTAATGTAATATGTGTACATTAAAGCAATAGGGGTCCAAAAACACTTACCCAAACACTGAGGAGGAGAAGGCTGAAAAGTTCCATCATCAGAACATGTGATTTCTGAAGGCCCCTGAAGTTTAAAGCCTTGCAAACATGAGTATGTCAAAACCTGTCCATATTTGTATGTCTCCTGAGATGGCTGATCATGTTGTCCATTTTCTACACCAGGTTCTGGGCAACGGATCTCTAAAAATATAGAAATATATAATTTTAGTTTTGGATATTACATATTTAAACCTTTAGAATTATTTTGATTTTCTTTCAATTTGTTTTTACCTTTTTACCTTTTAGAAATATCAAACAATGATTTCACTCAATCTTTGCTATATAGTAGAAGGGACCTGTGGGTTTTTGGGCTTTCAATTAAAAACTGAAAATTATACTTTCCCAGCGGTTCATCATTCATAAGAACCCCTTTAACCAAACTGAACGCACCAAGTGTGAGGACAATTATTATGCAACCAAAGGACAACACAAATATTTACAACTGGAAGTTGGCGGTCCACAGCAAAAACTCCATGATCATCCCATCATATGAAACATGGATATACATCTTGAATAGAAAAAATCACGGAAAGCTTGCATCAAATCACTACTACATTTTTCTTCCATCAAACATGAAATACTACGGTTGGAAACTAATGTAAAATTGCCACCACCACTGTAATTTGCCTATTTCCAAACACTGTCCAAAGTAGTTGGAGGAGACTCAGTTCGACCAAATCAATGAAGAAAATGCAGCATTCCAAGACTGGTGGTATGGAAAATATCCCGCTGCAAGATTCCTTTGAAAAATACTATAAACACCAGAAAGGTTAGAAACATTTAATGCCGGGAAAGAACTAAACGATCGATTTTACTGCTTTGAGTACTTTTATTATGTAAATTTTTCTAGATGATTACCATGATTTTCCTGCCTTTTGCCCGCCCTTTTTTTTGAAAAGAATTAACTTGTAAAAATGACGCCAGAGTAACTTTGACACCGTTGACAATTACTTCTTTGGCTTTGTATCTCTGGACCTTTGCCTGTTTGTATGTTTATGTTTATGTGTTTCCTTTTGTATTTGTTTTCCTGGAATACAGTTTTATGTTGGTTTTCGGGCATATTTTGCTTTTCCTGGAGCATCGTTTGACTACTTGTCTGTCAATTAATAGAGCGACTGTTCCTTGAGAGAGTTTATTGTGACATGAGATGTAAAAAAAACTTTACTTTTCCTTTGGTTCTCCAAACTACCCTACCAGATACTTGTGTTATTAATGGCCCTGTAAGCAGGACGAACTGGAAAATGTTGTTTTTTTGTAAAATATAAATTGATGTTGAAGTTAAAATTTCCATTTATTTGAAAAATAGGATAAGATGCTGAACAAGAGACGAGGCATCAAAATCAAAAACACACTTGCAGCTACGTTTTTGCCACCTACATGAAGGGCCTGTTGGTTAGATTCCTTTTGTGGCGGAAAAAGAAGCCCTTGAGAGGGAAATTTTCCAACCAAACTGCACTGTCCAATGCATCTCAGTGGAAACTGCTTATTAAATATGCTGTTTGGGTTTTCTACTGAATTTTGGGAACGTTTCCCCAAGGTCCAGAGAAATTATTTAATCCCCGTTTCAGATTACGGAAAACTGAAAAGCAAGTCTCCCAAAAAAATAATGTAAACTGTGTAATTAAAAGCAAAGGGGAGGGACACAGTAATTACTGAAAAAAGGTTTTTTTACTATACCTTTAAGGCCCCCTGATGAGCATAATTTTTGTTAAAATGTGTGTTTTCTTTTCCTTGCTTCCCATCTGCAACAACAATGAGTATTTATTGATGTTAATTGTATTATTAATAGCCAAAAAAATGAAAATTAAAAAGGGATAGCTGGCCCTATATATATAGTGTAGAATGTCATTTTTGGCAAAAGCTTTGGTTAAAAAAAAAAGTTTTTCCATTAATCATGCTTCTACAGTCCACTTGTAATCTTTTTTTAAGGGTGATTGAAATATCTTTGCAAAGTCACTGAAAACAGTTGTGAAGCATTCAGGGGGCAGGGGGGGACAAAAAAAACGGGAAACATTGGAAATTTAATATATCATGTCCTGAAATTTGCCAAAAAACATAAATTATCCATTTTTAGAGTTTTGTTCAGGACCGCAATGATAATCAGCTTTATCTGACTATAAAATAAAAAGAGCAACACTAAATAACACTAGACAACATAACCTTTTAAATGCAATAAAAGATACCAAACTTAAAAAAATACATATGTTAATAAAGTTTTTGCACTGGTGGTACTAAAACTGACTTCAGAAAACAATTCCATGACACACTCACCAATAGATACACTAAATAATAAATCCACTACATTCCATCAAATATCGCAAAAAAAAAATGTTGTCCTCTGCCTAATTTGGCTTGTGGGGTTTTTTTTTGGGAGCAAGCCTGCTGCCAGCTTTATTGTTTTGTTTTGAAAAGTCACAATGCAGAGAATAAATGTTCACTGTACGAATTTCAACAAAATAGCCAGTCCAAAACTGCATAGTCCAACTTACAATTTGAGGTTTTATACCATAGAAAAGTTTCAATTGTACTTTTACTGTTAAAGCTCCAAAGCATTCACTCCTCAGTTCATCCAGTACATACATGGGAACTAAGCCTAAAACGTAAAACAGCCATTTTGAATTAACTGCTTTTCTAATGTGACAAAAAAACCCCAATGAGTTTGCATATACATCAGGCTACTCAGCCTAAACCAACTCATGTATAAAGAGTGCTTGAAGCTAGACTACTTTTAACAATGCACATCTCAGGAAAAACAATCAGATCAATTTCAAAGTCTTTAAGGCACACTAACGAAAACAGTCTGTTCTTCTAAGAGATAAAGAGAGGTTGTAAGTGGTCCATGTAAAACTGAACTATGACTGAATTATGGGGCATAATAACTACAGGAGAAAAACAAAATACAACAAACAAACAGTATAAGATCAGGATCATTCAAGACTGCCAACATGAGAACAGCTGGCTACTCACTGTTTCAGCAGTCCTGGCTCTGGAAATAAAATATTTCCAAAGAAAAATCCTATATAAAGAATTTAAAATGTTCCACCAAACCAACTAGTTACAATATCAATCAAATCAGGGCATTCCAAACACTTATGTGGCAAACAGGCAAAGGTACAAGTGCACTTTACATTCTTAATAAATAAACTGCTGATCCGAAAAAGCTCTGCGAATCAAGTCCACCAGTCATGTTCCCTCCAAACACTTTTTGGATATTGCAATTGTTTATCGTTTCTACTGATTGTCTGTATACATTAGAGCTATCATTGTAGTTTTAAGGGCATCACTATTTTCTCACAGGAGTTTTGCAGCTGTGGATAAATGTAACATCATTATGTTACTTTAAGTGAGCTATGCTGCCTGTCACTGCTATAAAAACAATAAAAACAGATGGCTAAAACATAAGTAAGGACATTGTTGCGTCTGACTCGTGTCCTCCCTTTGAAACAGTGTGTTGTTGAATTTGTACAGTTGGGAAAGTTAATATCAATGCTGCTAACACCCTTGGTAGCATATGTTTTTCCTTCAAAGACCAGCGCTACTAGTGTTTCAGCAAGTTCTAGAGCTGTGATGGTATATGTTATATATATATATATATATATATATATATATATATATATATATATATATATATATATATATATATATATATATATATATATATATACACACATATATATATATATATATATAGTATTGTAACATTAGGCTAATTGTGATGTGACATTTTTTACTGTTACATCACTATTAACAGTAATATTAATTAATATAATGTTAATACAACCAATGTTAAACTTGCTCTCAAAGTGCTGCAGACTGATGAAATATGAACATGGAAATCTAAATCCAAATCCATCACAATTCCATACTTCTGTTTTTCACACCAGCACAATCAGAACGACAGCCTTACCCTCAAAGTCAGCATTTGTCTTTCACCCATTGATCCCTGTTCTCCTTATGCCTAAATACCTACATCTGACAGTGAAGCTGTGGACTAGTATGCAGTTATCTAATAGACACAGAATAACGCTTTTTTTGGTGCCAAGCCATTTAGTTCAAATCTCCATGAAAACAACGACAATCGATTGAATTCACTATAAGACTCTGGGAGAAACTGGAGAATACAGCGCATGTTTAAACAAAGCTGAAATCAGATCGGCTCATGGCATCAAAGGGATCATATAGCAATGTCTACAAATATTATAGCGTGTTGTAGGTTTACGCTGAGCAGCTAAAATTTAAGGCTAATAATCTAATTCCCCATGTTGATTATGGATGGGAGTTCCACTTTACGTATGTCTCTATACGTATGTAAGCTTGGAGGAGATTCTACTTAGGACGCCACAGCCATATTACACTTCAGCCAAAAGCATACAAATGACATAGACACAACAGCTACCTGGGTAAAACAGAGCTCACATTAGCACAGCTGCCGAAACAGTCAAGGGTCAATGAGACAGTTTGAAAATACGTTCTTACCTATGCACTGTGGAGGAGATGGCACCCATTTATTTACTTCACAGATAATATAATCAGACCCATTCATTCTGTAGCCCATATCACACTGGTAACGCAGGCTGGATCTAGATATGTAAGGTGGCATCCTTCCTTCAATTCGAACTGCATTTGGAATGGTCGGTTTATCACAGCCTTCACCTGGATAAAGAGCAGAGTGACCATGCATGGCATGAAAATGTAAACTCCCTGTATGTAGTAGCTGGCTTTCTATTCACCAGCTTCTACACTGAATGTTCTGTTCCACCTTGCATGCTTTTACAGGCGCCAGAATGTACCTGTGGCACCATTTAAGGCGGAATGGAAAATGTGTAAAACAGGCAGGTAAGCCAATTTGAGTGCACAGATCTGTAACAAGACCCTAAACAATTTGTATTCAGATGTTTGTTTGGCGCATTTCACTCCGGACAGTTTCTCAAACCACACCAATAATCTATTTTATGCCTTGAAAAATGTAATTTATATTAAAATTGTTTACACCAGATGCTCAACATAATCTTTTTGATTTGCTGAATGCAGCAGAACTCACGTAGACACTTTGGAGGATCCTGAAATTCTCCATTGCTTGAGCATGATATTGTTGCACTTCCAACAAGAATGAACCCTCTGTTACAAACGTACGTGACTGCTTGTCCATATTCATATGAGTCATAGGGCTCTTCCTCAAGTTGTCCATTTTCTATTCCAGGAGGCTCCTGACATTGTACCACTGAAGACAAATGAAATAGTAAAAAGATGCACACAAATTCGATATGAAATTAGACAGATTCTGTCAAAATGTTTGAAAAATGATACATAAATAAGTAACCAACCTTGACAGACAGGGTCTCTCCCACTCCATCCAGAATCTTGGCAATACCTATGTTTATTACTCTGTCCAACAAGCTGATAGCTGGAAGCACATAACATGTATGAAAGTGCCCATAAACAAATATATAATACAAACAAAACAGTAAAATCAAAGAGCAGAATAACTTCACTAACCCCTCATTACATTCGGCAACAGCTGTCGCACCAAACTCAAATCCTTCACTGAAATTATATGTCCCGTTCGTGATGTCAGGAAGCGCGCCACAAGACTTTTCTTAAAGAGAAAAAGAAGGTTTGTACTCAAGTGAGCATGTTTCCAGTGCATTCTTTACTTTTTCCATTTGTTATATTTCAAGTAATTCATGTACAACCTGACATAAATCCACACATTTCATCATTACATTGGCCTTGTTAAATTCAGAGGCAGGGAAGGGCTGGAATTTGCTGTGTAGTTACTGACAGTTACATTGTTACCACAACAACCCAAGCAGATATGTTGCTGATGTCTGGATTCGCGAAACCGACCTGATCACAGTGGTCTGAAAAAATCTGATTGGAGAAACTAAGACAATTTGCCTGCAGTCTGAGGCCTAATGGCCACTATGAGTTATGAAAAGCAAACAGATGAAAGTAAACCAGGTGTTCCGATGCTTTCAAGACAACCACAAGACCATTCTGCCACAGCATATGGCTCTGGCAGGTTAATGCTAATGCTACGTTAACTACTCATATTTGCTTGTGATAATGTAATGACATCAACGCAAACATGTAAACACAGCATAAGAGGCCCAATCAATCCTGCTTTAATCCAAATCTGATTTCCAGTGGGGCAAAAGTTTAAACAGCCTAAAATATTCCAGAAATGAATAAAATGACACGTAGAAGCTTCTGGCTGACCAGCTCTCCTTATTAGGAGTTAAAATGGCTTTATATAAGGGCCCTTTCGAGTCATTCCTCCCCTCACAGGCACAATGTGGCCTGTCAGGAGGAACGGGCATAAATCCCAGCAAAGTATAGTGTGAAGCTTTTCGGAATTCTACCTCAAAGTAAAGAAACTCAAACACTAACAAAGTGTATGAAATGTTTCACCCACTGAAAATCTGACATAATAAATAAACCGAATACTAAGAAGTATGTAAGACTGATGCAATATAATGTTATTTGTCGTATTTGTAAAATTACATCATCATATGGCTTTTCTGAGGATATTATGTATGTTGCCAGTACCTCTAGAATGTACTTCTATGAACTGATGAACAAAGTATTTAAAGACCATAATATTTTCCCCAATGTGAACTGTATTAGTCTCATTTAGCAGATTATATTTTTGCCATATTGTCCACGTCTTGGTGTATGTAAACGTTAAATTTTGAACAGGCACAAAGTCATTATTACAGAAAACACTGGATTTTTTGTGCATGACAGAAATTTTACTAGGATTACTTGTGCATTTAAGTTCCAGTTCTGTCCACTGTCCTCCGGTGCACTTGATGACTTTGGAATCTCTAAAATGGACAGGTTTATAACCAATGGAACATTTGAATTTTGCAGTTGATCCATCTGGGTACGTCGGTTTAATTAATTCAGGCATCAAAACTCTGTTTTCACCAACGCTGGGTCTCTCACACTGAGCTGCGAAGATAAAAACAGAGGACACAAGTTCCCCAGTTACATTTATTATAGGCATATAATACAGACATAATAAATATCCAATACTGTTGTATCGTTTGCTTGATTCCAAATATACTCGCTCCTTTACATAGTCAATCCAATTAACAGCAAAGAAAATCCATCTCAGCAAAAAAAAAAAAAAAACACTTCAGAAAATATTTCCTGCCATTAATGTATAAACAATTTAAATGCATGTAAGCAGTCATGCCAAAAAGCCTCACTAAGGCATGTCTTATGGGGACGGTTGGCACAATGTTAAAAAGCTTTAAAAAGTTTAAACCATAAACAAAAATAATCTATATTTAATTAAATCCTAAAAATCAAATCATTCAATGGCAAGCAAATATCACTTCCGAATCAGTTAAACATTTGAAATATATCCTTTATTTTTAGAATTGGCTTATTTACATTTATGGAATTTAGCTGATGCTCTTATACAGAGTGACATACAATAATAATGGGTTATACTTCTATAGCGCCTTTCACAAACCCAAGGAACCTTTACAAACACAAAAATAACCAAAGAAACAAAGAAAATTAATCATGAAGAATGAAAATGTTTAGGGAAAAGATAAGTTTTTAAGTGAGTTTTGAAGACGGCAAGAGAGGGTGAGGTGCGTATAGATGAAGGTAGGGAGTTCCAGAGTGTGGGGGCAGCAACACTTAACGACCTGCCACCCATAGAGGAAAGTCTGGACCTAGGTAAAGCTAGGCGACCAGAGTCAGAAGACCTTAGCTTACGTGATGGGATGTAAGGATGAAGGAGGGCTGACAGATAGGTGGGTGCTAGTCCATGTAGGGCTTTAAAGGTCAGGAGAAGGATCTTATAGTGAATGCGCTCTGCAACTGGTAGCCAGTGTAGCTTAAGAAGGATGGGGGTGATGTGCGCAGCCTTCTTGGTGCGGACTAAGACTCGAAGTTTTGAATGTACTGTAGAGGGCGAAGGGTTTTGGAGGGTAGACCATAGAGCAGAGCATTGCAATAATCTAGCCTAGATTAAATAAATGCATGAACCAGAGTCTCAGCATCTTTCGAAGTAAGCAGTGGGCGGAGCCTAGCAATATTGCGAAGATGAAAAAATGCAGACTTTGTCATTTTTAATTTAATTATTTAATATGGGAGGAAAAACTGAGGCAAGGGTCAAACAGGACACCAAGGTTTCGCACAGTAGTGGACGGGGTGACTGGTGTGTCATTAACAACAAGCACACAGTCGGAGTAAGAGGAGACAGCTGTCTTAGTACCAACAATTATAAACTTTGTTTTTTTACTATTAAACTTCAGAAAGTTAGCATTCAACCAGTTTGTTAGCTCCTGAATGCAGTGCAACAGTGAAGAAGGTGGAAAAGAGTCAGTGGGTTTGAGGCTATTCAGAGGTAAATCTGAATATCATCGGTATAATAATAAAAATTGAGGCCATAAGAACAAATAATATTACCAAGGGGTAAAATATATATGATAAACAGCAGATCTATCTGATAAGTATGAAACAAACCAGGACAGCACTACAGAGGAGAGACCGACAGAAGAGAGCCGTGAGATCAGTGTATTATGATTGACCGTATCGAAGGCTGCAGTAAGATCAAGCAGGAGTAAGACAGAAGCAGAACCGGACTCTGATGACAGGAGTAGATCATTAACCACACGGACGAGAGCAGTCTCAGTACTGTGATGACAGCGAAAACCTGACTGAAAAGTCTCAAAGAGATTACTGCTGTTAAGAAAATCTTGAAGCTGTAAAGCAACAATCCTCTCAAGTATCTTAGAAACAAATGGCAGATTAGAGATTGGCCTGAAGTTTTCCAGAGCCGAGCTCTGGCTTTTTAAGAATGGGAGTAACAGCAGCAATTTTTAAGGCCACAAGGGACATGACCAGTAGTAAGAGACAGATTAATGAGATCGCAATAGGAGTGGAGATGTCAGAAAGACAAAGCTTCAGGAGTGAGGTTGGAGCAGGATCAAGCTGACAAGATGAAGCCTAAGATTTAGATATAATCTTTGCGATATCTTCAGGGTCAACAGGAGAGAAGCTGGATAGGAACCTGGTATATGGGCTAGAGAGAAAGGTGGAGTAATCAGAGGGGACAGGATTAGGAAATCCCTTATTGATAGAA
The DNA here is from genome assembly GCA_024036415.1 of Prochilodus magdalenae. Taxonomy (NCBI): domain Eukaryota; kingdom Metazoa; phylum Chordata; class Actinopteri; order Characiformes; family Prochilodontidae; genus Prochilodus; species Prochilodus magdalenae. The sequence continues at coordinate 13,086 of JAMWET010000828.1, read as the reverse complement.
ATAATTTTATACTGGAAAAAATCTAGAAAAGCAGTACAAGTTTCAGGGGAGGGTGAAAGTACAAGACTGGGAGGCTGAAGTAATTTACTGACTGTAGAAAAGAGTTGTTTGGGATCATGGCCAGATCCATTGATCAAATGCGAGTAGTAGGCAAAGCGGGCTGCCTTTAGTGCAGCTTTATATTTGAGCATGTGATCTGAGTAGGCTTGGGAATGTACCTGTAGGCCAGTCTATTTATAGAGTCTGCCAGTGGTTTTCAAAGTAAACCAGGGAGAGGAGTGAGTGGAGGAGACAGTTCTGGTCTTCAGAGGAGCTAGAGTGTCGAGAACAGCAGAGATAGACTCATTATAAAGAGAGACAGCATCATCTGCAGATGAACGCTCACAGATAAGAGAAAGTGAGTAGGACTTGAGAAGGGCAGAGAAAGACACAGGATCTACAGCAGTGAAATTACGGAAAGAGACTGAAGTTGAAGAGCGAGACTTGAAATTGGAGAGACAGAAGTCAGCAGTAATAAACATGTGATCAGAAACACCAACATAAACGCCTGAAAGGCCATTTAGAGTACAACCAGTAGAGCATATCAGATCGAGAATATGCCCACGCTTATGAGTAGGAAAATCAACATGTTGGTTTAAACTAAAACAGTTTAGCAATGACAAAAAGTCAGCAGATACAGAAGAGACTGAGTCCAAATGAATGTTGAAGTCACCAAGTACAACCACAGATGGAGACATGGAACTGGCAATGGTGAGCAACTCGCTAAATTCTGACAAGAAGTCAGTGATGGAAAGTTTCAGGGGTCTGGAAATCAGCAGCAATATTACTGTTGTGGATCCAATCACCTTCAGAGTCATATATTCGAATGTGGATACCTCGTTTAATGTACACTGCTCAAAAAAATAAAGGGAACACTTTGAAAACACATCAGATCTCAATCTTTCCAGGGCATCACTGAGCTCCTGGACAGTCTGAGGTGTCACCTGGTGGCGTCGGATGGCCGGAACAATGTCCCAGAGGTGTTCTATTGGATTCAAGGGTCCAAGGATTTCAAACATCAACGTTAACTCCTTGGTTGAATTTGTAGAGGTGCTTCCAAAATCCACGACCATTAGTCCAAACGATGGGGATGCTAGATTCTGGCGCTCTGGTACAACATTGGTCTAGATCTTGAACCATGGTGGACGTAGCGGGGGCGGCGAACAAGGCCAACTGAACGGCAGTAAACTGAGGAGTCAAGTCGGTAATGAGACCGGAGAGAAAGAAGTTCATCAGGAGTATAGGCAATATTGAGTCCTGGGCTATGATTGACTATTGACTACCACTATTATTGAATTACTGAATTACTGAAGATCAAAAAAATAAGAAAAATAAAGGTGGCCAACTATACATATACATACACACACACACACACACACATATATATACAGTATACATATATATATATATGTGTGTGTGTGTGTGTGTGTAAATAGTTTGGCTTTAAAATTATGTTATTATCATCATGACACTTACTAACAGGTTAAAATAACTTTTAAACATTAAAAAGAAACTAATTTTTTTTGGCTTCGGCTAGTGCCCACTAAAGCTAATAAACACCTGGTGGTTAAGCGCTCTGCCTCATTAGCTGGTTGTGGCTTGGGATAACATGCTATTCTATTTAGGCTAGTGGTGATGATGGATCCTTTAAGAAGGCAAAAGAGTATTACAATAATAATAATAATAATAATAATAATAATAATCAAAGTTTAGTAGCTATGGTGCAGTCACTGCTCTGTGATGTCACATAGTTTAATCTGTACCTATGCAGCTTCATGTGCACTGTGTTTAAAAATACAGCTCCTACCATGTTGACAGGTTCCTTTAATCTTTGGTAGAGATCCACACGTCTACATGATTTCCAGAGGTCCCACCACACATTCATGAGTGTGCAGTTACCTAATCCAGTGTGTGGGGGAAAATCCCACTAACTGATCAGAAGTCTACATAAAATTATACTAATCACACAACAGTAAGCATATGCATGCATAATTAACATAAGAGGAAACAGCTAGATAATCAATAAGGAAGTAATAAACTCATTCTACGCAAACACATTGTCACAAAAATAGTTGTACTCAGGCGGAATCAACCAACAGTAATGTATCTTGGTGATAGGTCTGACATTGTAAGACATGTGAATGATTCACGCAAAGGTTTCACGCTCAGTTGTGCATCCTACGAAAGCAAGGATGGGCCTTATTGCTGTACCTGACTGACCTAACAGCCACGATTGCAGGCATTCAGCGACAAGTAACACCATGGCAGACGCCTGCACAACTCAGGACTACACACACGCTGACCATTAAGCTGCAGCCCTTAACAACACTTCAATGTTGCCAAAGATTGCAATGGTGTTGTGCCAGATTGTCACGGAGTGAGTCAGAAAGACACTGGGTAATTTTTAGTCCCACTGTTGTCTTGATGGAGATGACCAACAAATCTGAGGGTGGAGGCACTGTGGTCAGCACCAAGATGGTTTGTTGCCAGAAGGTCAAGTGTCACTCCACCTACACCCTTGCCGCAACATCTGCAGTGTGAATATTTAGGCTGCATGGAATGGACTATCACAGGACACCATTAGGAACCTCTACAATTCCATACTGAGACGTCTGGCATGCTGCAATGGCAAATATGACGGCCTGACGCCATACTGAGAGACACAATCTGACACTTATTTCTGAGTACAACTTTTTTTTTTTTGATGATGAGTGTATATCACTATTAAGCAGACGAAAGGAAAGTCCGTAAGTTTGCCAGCCGTTCCGTAAAATACGGAACCGTCCTTTATTTGGCAATTAAATGTTGCGCCCCGTATTGAACCAATATGGGACGTGATGTGTTCCATATTTCCATAAATGTCCAGTACATGTCTGTCACACACACATAAACGCTAAATCTAACAATAATGATCTAAAGCCCCCCTCTCCCAGCTCCAGTCCTCTGTGTGTCTGTGCCTGGCTACTTGGGTGTGGTGCTTTCACTGTTGCCTAGAAACAGACACCATACACCACTGCTCATAAAACCCGCACTTTTTAAAAATGTCTGCTACACCCGAAACCCCACCACTTCCTCAAATTCGACAATGTTTGCAAAAGTAAAAAACCCAGGACTGCTGACGGACTGAATAGGAAGATACGTTTACAAGTGTTTTTGTTCTGTTTTTTCCTAAAAATGTCCCCAGAGAGTCCCCGTAGTTATGCACTTAAAAAGTTACATTAAGTTCTAAATTGATTTAGTTTAGTTTAATAAAGCACTTCAAGCTTTAGGTACGACTAATTGCTTCCCTGATCACCCCTTTACTAAAAACACTGGCACAAAATAAAACATGCCACTGCTGTGGGCATCCCACCCCGCAGGAGCCAGGCCCGTGGTGGTCATGGCCCAGAGGAGCCGTGGTAGGCGTCCCTTATTTTCATTTTCTGAAAGGTACAACCCTACAAGTCTGACATATTGCAGTTGTAATTACTTCAGGGGAAAATGTATTATTCATGAACAGAGTACTGACTGTCCTACTCCCTGGTATGGGACTACAGAAGGGAATGGACCCAAATGCTTGTGCTGCCTGTAAAAGCAGACAGAGGAGGGAAGAGTTCTAGCGGGATCAATCTCATGCCTAAAATACTGAGAACATATTGAGTGAGAAAGAAGATGGTAATATATAAATATCAAACGGCAGAAAAAAGGGGAAGGACACCCTGTGTCCCCAAAACGGTAAACACTTAAACCAGATCTCACCTCGGACGGTGACAACCTTCAGGAATAATGTGACACAGACGACACTGTAGCTGAGCATCTTCATCTCTGGTTTTAACGGTAAACGTCAAGTAGCATTAACTCGCCTGGTGCTTCAACTTCTGGATCCTCCCACAGTCACCGCTACGTTAACCACATGGAAAGGAAGTGGAAACCAAAAACACCAATCATCCTCAATATGAATTTTAACCCTTATTACTAACAATGAATATATTTCATTTATATATACGACTGTATAAATTATAAGTTACAAACTGCAGTAATTATCCCTAATAATAAATCAGTCTGTATTAGACAATGGTAGTAATATTTACACTATACTAGTAATGTTAGACATTAATTTAGTAATTTATTAGACTAGTAACAGTAACAGTGGGAGCAGTTATACTCGCATGTTTTCAGGTATCCAAACCTTTTAAAACCTGAATAATGTTGATAAATCCTTTGTACCGTAACGCGCTGGTTCACTGCACTGCTAACTCTGCTAAAACAGAAAAAAAGCTTCGCTCATAACGTCATAAAATCGTACGAGACGTTTTAAGAAAATACCTCCTTCTGAGGAACGATTACTATATAAACCCCAGATGCTGGAATAAGATATAAACAGCGACTGTTTACCGTTACCCGCTGCGCTTCGTCTTGGCGTCAGGAGGACTAAGGAAGGCCTGGGGGTCTTTGGCTTCGCCCCTTAAAGAAAGCGAAAGTGAACAAAGCTTCAGAACTCCGAACCGAGTCAGACTGATCCGGATCTTTTCAGTGAGTCAAGATTGGCGCTTGGACAAGGGCCGTCCAGGGCCGTTAAAAAAGATGGGAAGCTACTGCCAATTTCCCTATCGGTCCTCCTCCTTTCCTCCGTGACCCCGAAACTGGTTTCATGACGGCATCTTTCCGCCTGTAAGAAACCCGAAGAGAAGAGCACAGAACCAGGCGGAGTGCGCATAAGAAAAGTTTTTGATTGGCTCGAATTTAATGGCGTTGAAAAGAATCAGCGGTGCCAGCCGAGCTCACCAAAATGAAGCGATTCTTTTAGCTCTCTAATGAGTCTTTGTTCGCTACAGCATGGCGGTATTTGAAATGGCATACTACAATACTGCACACTGCATACTACTGTAGTGCATACAGCATACTGTATACGCCCCCTGTGTGTAGTATGCAGTACAGTAACAAGTTCTGACCTACAGGGTAGCATACTAATACAGTCACATGACCAGTTACCTCACATTTACCTCAGAGCAGTTATTACTGTATCCACTGTTTAGAGCTAGCTGCTGCTAACACTGCTCAGTTCAGCTGAAATACGGTTAGCCTAGCTGTTAGCTACCCTGGGCTATTTCACTCCGAAACTGATCCTCTAAAGCGAGTTCATCTTTTATTAATCTTTAGATGTGTATATTTTAACTCTCTGAGGGTCATTCTGATGAAAACAGAACGCACTACACTCACTACACCCACATTTATACTCTGAGTTGGCTGCGTTTTTCTCCCCAGTGTTACCCGCCGCCATTTTCTCTGGCTGAAGCAGGCTGAGAGCTGGTGAGGCTGCAGTGCATGATGGGATGCAGTACACCATGAAGATAGCTCCCCCTGTATACTAGAATATCTGACTGGAGCAGTACACCATCTGGGCATCTTCAGTGAACTACAGATTCTCACTTTGGCCACATACTACATACACCTTCTAGGCAGATTTAGTATCTGGATGTTGGTATTAAATGTGGATGTTTAATAATCCGAATGTTGGTATTTGTTGGTTAGCCATGGATTGGATGCTAAATGTCACAGTATTGACATCCAGGTACACCCATTACACCACACATTGATGACATGCATCTAATACATATTACTGCAATATTAAAGAGGAGACTGAGGTGAAAGCGTGTCTGTTTATAAGAATAAATAAGGAGGTCAGCTAACGTGTTTGGGAAACTAAATTGAAACTGAGGAACAGCAAAGCTCTGATGAACAGCAGGAGGCTCTTCCACCATATTCATTCTGTTTACTACATTTTCAATTTGTTTTAACCTTTTTTGTATCTGTAAGATTGTTCTCTGGCTTACTAACTCATATTTAGAATATCTGAATTGTGGTTATGTGTTTAACTTAAGCTTAGCATGTAAATTGTAGCGTATTAGTTTGGTCAGGTTTTGTCCCTAGAGATGTTCACCAGTCGTTTGCTTGCTGTTTTATGTCCACTAAAAACCAAAAGGATGTAGAAAATTAAATCATATTGTCCTCCACAAATAGGAAATCATGATTATACTAGCACTGCAAATATTAAACATTTACAGCATATTTCCTAAACATGTAAACAACTGTAGACTAGTAGAGACACATACAAATAGAGTTTCTGTGAGTTGGATGCTGAAAAGAAATCCTCTGAAATCCCAAATCCTGAGGTCAGAATAAACCTGTGTGTGCTGCAAAGTTCCTTTATACTTAAACTGTGAAAACCTTAATATTTTATGCACAAATGGCGTTTTAAATTTAGCCACATATTGCCTACCAGCATTTTTACTTTGTTTTAAGGTCAGTTTACACATACACATGAGTTAAACTACTTTTTTGTTATTATCATAAAAAAACATGGTTAATTTACATTTGTGCCATTTAGCAGATGCTCTAATTCATAAGATTAGATTAGATTAGATTGGATTAGATTAGATTCAACTTTATAAATACAGCATATTGCACTGAGAGACCTAGTTTCAAAGAAGTTTGCAGGGATGGTTTTGTACATGAACAAATTTGGTTGCATTTTCTACATCTTACAACCCAGAGAATTTTGGACTTTCCCTGGCCGGTCGATAGTTCTGAGAACATTTTTGTTTTTTACACATTTTCCACTTTGGCTTCTTACCAGCTACACATGCTGTCAGCTCCATAGTGTTGTCTAGTGTTTTAGTGGTTTAACAGGTCGTGTACCCTCCAAATGCAGTCATGTTTCTTACTTTCATTTGACTTGGTGTTCACTGTTCTTGGGTCTATCCGCGTAAACGTCTTTAATACTGCTGCCATCTACAGGAATCTAAATTACACTCTTAACATTTTAAGCACCGGGACAAGCACAAAAACTTTGCCACAGTCAGATGTAATTTTGACATTTTAGAGTTACCCGTTATCCCCTGGCTCTATGCCATGTGTCCATATGCACTACACCAGTGGTGACTATCATAATAGTGAAGAGAGTCCAGCGAATGATGCCGTACCACAGCGGCAGACATATGAAGTACATGCATGGACTGACAGCACATGCATGGACAAACATTAGACAAACATTCTTATTCATACCTGAGAGTCCGTGTTTGATTGACAACCTGGCCCAGTGTAGGTATGTCAGTGTGTCAGAATGTGAGAGGCTGAGAGAGCCGCTTTGCCTATTAATAATAACATGTTTTTTTTGTGGGTAAAGAGATATATTAAGGTGAATGTAATAAGGCAGGAGGGCCTATCTGTTCACTGCGCTATATGCCAGCTGCACGTCCTGGTAGACTTGACTTACAAACAGAGCGAGCCACAGCTTCTGCTGTATGGAGGTATTTCAGGCCTGTTACGCCAACAAGTCACATTTTAGTTGTCACTGTTCATACCTTGTGGAAAGTTACAAACATTGTGATATATATTTTTCTGAATTAATGAATTCTTTCTAGCCACCCTTCCTCCTGTATGAGCCATTTGTTTATATAGCTCTCAATGACCATTAACTGAGGCACCTTCACTTCAATTCCAGGCACTGAGCTCCTTCAGTGATTGTTGGCTTCTTTATGGCTTTCCTTCTTAATCCTTTTTAAGGATATACTTGGTTATTTTAGTATTTGCAGAAATCATACCTTGGAGCTGTTGTGGGAAAGGACAAGGCTTTTGGACAAGTGTGTGACTTTGTGTATGTAGTAAAACTCAAACTGTCAAATATAATCCAGTTAAAATACACAATGAGGCATAACATTATGACCCCCTCTTTGTATCTAGACTCCTGTCCTGTTTGTCAGCTCTACTGATCTTATAGGACACTGTGATTGTACACTTTCACACTGTAGTCCATCTGTTTCTCTGTATACTGTACTACCCTGTTCTTCAATGGTCAAGACCCCCACAGGACCACCACAGAGCAGGGATTATGTGGGTGGTGGATCATTCTCAGCACTGCAGTGACACTGACCAGGTGGTGGTGTGTTAGTGTGTGTGGTGCTGGTGTGAGTGGATCAGACACAGCAGTGCTGCTGGAGTGTTAGTAGGGTCAGTGGAGCTGATAAAATGTATAGGGAGTGTAGATACATTGAGAGGATCATTATTTATATTATGCCTGATCGGTTTATATAATAATGTGAGTTAATGTTCAATCAGTGGATGTGATTTTCATCTGAGGTCATTTTATTAATTACAGGTGCTGTGAGGCAGAATCCGCTGCACACAAAGATACAGATGATGACCCTGAACGTAGCTTCATCACTTGCTTTACTTCGTCTGCTGATGTAAATGATGTATAATAGACCACAGACGCCTCCCTAACAGCTGATCTGAACAACAACCTCTGCTCAGGCCCAGTCTTACAACACTGCCTCGCTCCCCTCCACAGAGGAGGCACTACTCATACTGGCTACAGATGAGGTGAGGAGAGCGCTGATGAGGGTTTCAACCCGGAAAACCATGGTCCGGATGGCATCCGAAAAGAGATACCAGAACATCCGAGTCAGAACCACCAGGGAACAAGAGGACAGCTTTTACTCTACAGCTGTTAAACTGGTCACACCGGCAGCACCTACCAGAACATGACTACACCACTAAAGACTGTTACTGGTTTCTAGCCTGGATCACCCCAGCACACATACTGTGCTCCACTACCTCACAGGACTGTGTGCACTGTACTTTACCTTTAACCTGTGTACTTAAACATCTCAGCTGTGTATTATTTATCTATACTGAACATCTGTACTAAGCACTTTAGCTGTTTACCTGAACACTGAGCTGCTTCTCCTCCCTGCACTGTACACCTTATATAGCTATACTGTTTAGATCCACATACTTAACTGATACGGCTCTTACACTTTGCACATGTTCTGTACACGCACTGTACTGTTTGCACATGTCCTGCTGTACTTTTACACACATTGTGTTTGTCTATATGTCTTACACTATATATGGAGTGAGTGAAGGAGTGAATGACTAATTGAGTAAGGGAGTAAGGGAATAAGTGATTGAATAAGTGAGTGAGTGAGTCTCCATGTGGTGTGTGGTGTTTCAGGTGGTGTTTAGGAGGGTGTGTCCTCCTTATTAAAAACAGCAGTGCTAGTATGATATTTAAACTCTGGACTAAGAAAAGACGTTTTTCATCACCTTTAAACTTCCAAACTCCCATCAAACACCTGAGTATCACTTCCTGCTCATAAAAACACCTTTCTGATCTCATCAACATTTTACAGCATTGTTAATAAAAGACCTGCAGAGACGCCATGTTTATCGTTTATATGTTTGTTTTTTTATTGATTGATTGATTGATTGATTGATTGACACAGGTGCTCATCTACCTGAGCCCTGAAGGCAGCCAGGCTGGAGCACTCTGGGGAGTGAGAGTTCTTCGCGGAGGTGACTCTAGGCTAGCACTACTGCTGTCCTCTGTGGGTAGCAAGTGTGCTTTGCCGAGTGAACTCCCCCTCGCACATTCATTCTGACTCCTGCTGGGGGATTCTGTTCCTCCTACATCTGAACAGTCCACACAGCCTTTTCCAGAAGCTCCTCTTCACCTTTTTCTTATCCTTCATAGACTCTTTCAGTTCTTTCTCCTCCACCATGGCCTTGTAACTGGATATGACCTGGAGGAGGATCTGTTCTCTCCTCATCATATCTTCCTTTTCTGCAGCCCTGTTTTCTCTTTCATGCCTCAGCTCAATCTGCAGGTGGAACAGCTTCTGCTTCAGGAGGAGGCTGGCCCGGTGCTCTTTCTGCTGGTCTGCAAGCGCGGCCTCGAAGAGCTCTTTTTCTCTGCTGTAGATGTTCTCCATTTGTTCTTTCCACCTATTTCTCTCCTTCTGCAGCATGTCCTCTAGCAGGTCCAGTCTCAGTCTCAGGAGGGCGTTTTCCTTTTCCATCTTCTCCTGGATTCTGGTGAGGCATTCTTTTGTGGCCTCGTTGTTCTCCTGACTGAGAATAGTGTCTCCCAGTTCTTTTACCTGGGCCAGCATGCTGTTCTTTTCGGCCTCAGTGTTTTCTATCTCCACTTCGTCTCTCTGCTGATTCTCTGCGTGCTGATCGGCCTCCAGCTGTTCCTCCACAGGTTGAGCGCTCTCCGTTTGCTCGCCCTGTTGTGCAGCCATGTTCACCTCTTCATGGCGCGTGTTGTCCTGTGGGAACTCCAGCTGTGCCACATCAGCTGAACTGTCCTGCAGATCACCAGCAGCGTTCCTCGAAACCTCCAAAATGTGCTGATCCATGTTCAGAGCAGTTGTGGATTTTGGATGTTCGGCACCCCTATATATAGACTCGCATACATGTGGGTTTATGACGTCACAGGCAGACGAGTATATATGTAACAGTCGTGATTCCAGCCAGCACGCTGGGGTGCGCTATAGTTCCTCATATGAACTCTGTAAGTTTTGTGTTATAAAATAAGAAAAATATGAATCCATTAATTAATAAAACGTTAATAAAATGTAAACAGAATGTGGTCCTAACAGCGCTTGAGAGAGTCGGTTCTTTCGAACTACTCGGTTCACTGAATCGAATATCAGATGGTTCTTTTCCCAGTCCTACGGTCACTGTCCGCTTTATCAGACACACCCCGCAGTTTCAGGAGGGTTCAGTCACAGACATACAAACTACCAGACGTGTGGACTCGAGTCACATGACTTGGACTCGAGTCCAACTCGAGTCACTAAACTGATGACTTGTGACTTGACTCGACAACATTACTAAAGACTTGCGACTTGACTTAGACTTTACCTTTACTGACTTGGACTTGGAATCGGACTTGAGCTTTAGGACTCGAAAAGACTTGACAAACCTCCTTTAACATAATGAATAAGTAAAACTGAATCACGTAACTGGATCGTTTTATATTAAATGTCGCTGTAACGCTAGGGAGCTGAGCCGCTCAGCCCAGATGATCCGTAACCTAGCAACAAGTAAAGCCGTAACCGTGCAGCCAATCACGGGAAGCTTTGAGGGGGGCGCCAGTGTTGAATTTGTGCGGAGAAGACGAGTAACATGATCCCAAAAATAATCCTGTTCAACTACAAAGATTATAATGTAGTAAATAAAAGAAGAACTGCGGTATGCAAGACATGTGGAGTCAAGATCACAGATGGAGGTGCAACCACTTCAAACTTTGTTCGACATTTGAGGCTGCACAAAGAACAGTAAGTCTGTGCTGTGGATATTTCGGGTATAGCAGTTAGCAGTTAGCAAGCTAGCAAACGTAGCGACATAATAATAAACAACAGCTAATGTGAACAAAGCTGTTGTCCTCTGTTCGTCCCTCTCTCACACCATTCACTGTGAGAGATTTTACGTGTAGGAACCACAGCATCTCAGCCACGACGTGGTGAATTAGCCTAGAGCAGAAAAGTGTCAAACACTCTGCTGATCAGTACATGTAGAGCTCCTGCACAGTTCATACATGCTTTATATAAATATATATATATATATATATATATATATATATATATATATATATATATATATATATATATATATATATTACAGGTCCATATATTAACACTTATGGGTTTAGAATGTGATGTCATTAAAAATTCCTGTAGGTGGAATGTGTTCTACTACTTCGTTATAGTGTGGTGTTCCTCCACCTTGGCCTTCGAGGCCCACTGCCCTGCACATTTTACTGTTTTTTTCTGCTTCAACACCTATTTTAACTCAGTATTGGGCTGGTAATTAGGTGATTAGTTGGATCAGATGTGTTGGGAGAAGGGAAAACAATAAAAAGTGCAGGGCAGTGGGCCTCCAGGGCCAGGGTTGAGAAACAATGATGTAGTGTACTTTGTTAGCCTGTTTACAGAAATTTATAGCATACTGAAACAGCTACATCATTGTAGAACAAATCATATGATATTCTTGTCCTTTCCTAATTTTTTTTAATCCATAAACCTTGACTTTTTGTTGCTGTAAACTGTGGTATAATGTCACGTTCATTTTTCCATACTGCGTTTAGTACATATCTATTAGAGAGATTACAGTAAGTACTTTGTACTTTGTATTTGTTTGCTGCACAGTACTTTGCAGGTAATTTAATCATCAAATATGTAATTAACGATTTGCACTACTTGTTCCTGTTAAGTAAAATTACATCTGGTGACTTGACTAGGACTCGAAGTTTAAGACTTGGGACTTGACTTGAGACTTGCATGTATTGACTTGGGACTTGACTCGAGACTTGCTTGTATTGACTTGGGACTTGACTCGAGACTTGCTTGTATTGACTTGGGACTTGACTCGTGACTTGATTGTTAAGACTTGAGACTTACTTGTTACTTGCAACTTAGTGACTTGTTCCCATGTCTGCAAACTACTGTCCTCTATCTAAAGCGATGCGTCAAGATCCGATCATACACAAAAGTACGTGCACTGAGAAAAGACGAGGCTCATCGTGCGCGCCAGTGGACCCTGTGACGTCATCTGGGGTGTAGGTTTAAGCTCCACGGCGCCATTAACGGTGTATTTGTTTACTGAGTTAGCTTATCATTAGCCAGTGCAGATTCACAGGGGGAAGACTGTACTTACAGAGAGTTTTTACTGATTATCGATCAGTATACTGCAGTAAAAACGAGAATAGTTTAGTAGTTTTTAAAAAATCCAGAGTAATATGCAAACGTAACCCAGTGCTTAAAACTGGGAATGCCGTCTGCCATATACACACAACTTTAATAAAAATTATATGAGGGGAGAATCATCATTTTCAACATATTAGTGTATAAACACTGCGTTATAGAAAACATTAGCCTACCAATCACCTCAACAAACACTCCTATATGCTAGAGTATGTTATATTAGCCCATAAACACCCTCAACAAACACTAATATGTTACCATAAGTAATATTAGTCCATAAACACCCTCAATAAACACGTCTATATGTTAGAAAATGTGATATTAGTACAATAACACCATCAATAAATGCTCCAATATGCTAGAATATTAGATTAGTCTAAAACTTTAATCATATTAATGAAATTAGAGCCCAGACCAAACTTTGCTAATACCGAAAACAGAAATGACCATTCCACATGGTCAAAGGCCCTTTCGGAGTCAAGGGAGACTATAGGTGCAGGGTTTTTATGGGTGTTAA
>JAMWET010000827.1:0-18625 GCA_024036415.1 Prochilodus magdalenae | reverse complement strand
GTGCTCCTTTGTCTAGCATCATAAGTGAGTGAGGTCACCACCTGTTACTTGTAAGTGACCTCCAGTGATTTTTCAAGGTCAGTGTTTGTCCCTTCAGTTGTTCTTAGTTCAATTGCTATAAACAAGTCAGGATGTTTTTAACTTTGGTTTCTGAACGAGAGACAAAGTGCATCATGTGGTTTTGATGCAGTGTCTGAGAACAGAGCCGTGCTGGTCAGTCTTGCGGGTGGAAACACTCAAAGCATGATGCTCCCTCCTGCAAACACGCCGCTATGCAAGCACACCTTTACCCACAGGCCTTTCTCTTTGAAGTGCAACTGCCACATGCGTCCTGCCACATGCATGAACTAAACCGAGGATGGATTAGTTTAAACTGCCACTCAGAATAAATGTACAGAATTATTAATATAGTTAATTATAGTAGTATTAGTTACAATAAAGAATTTAATCCTTAAATTTTACCACTATTTTATAATCATTTTATAATTGTAATATTGCTGTTTATAAACATCACTTATTTACTGATATTTAATATAAAATGATTTTATTATATGATTATATGCTGAAATGATGAGTGTCTGAATGTGTTGTGTTGATGCGCTGAAGTTTACTCCAGCACGTCTCTGTGTGCTCTGAGCTGCTGCTTCCTGTCTTTCACTCTGCAGGAAATGATGAGCTCATCACAGTCTCCACCTCTTCAGTTACGCCCAACTTACAGCGCCATCTTATATGGACGTATGCTGCTGCCATTTGACCTGTATATAGTAAGATCGGCCTTCAGTCTCGTCTGCTATTCTGTGTCCTTTTATATTCGTGAGGTTACCCTGGAAACACAGTTAGGATGTGACAGTGTTGTGTCAACCTGTTGTTGTGGTGTCCACAATGTTGAAATGCAAATGTTATCTGAGAACATTGTGACAGTGTACTGGAAACCGTGTCAATAACTCACAACCTCTTAACTTCTCCTAAAAAAGCTCAGTAATATAAACGATATCAGAATCTATAATATACAAAGTTAATATATCCTCCTACAGTAACTGAGGCTTTAATTTGGTTGGTTGTTTGTTAGCTATGCTAACTAATCTTTGGTTTACTGAGGTAAAGAAAAGAGCCTAGGCTAATGCTAACCGTAGTTGCCTCAGCTGAATAATGGTCAACTTAAAAACTGACGTTTCACAAAGGTTTATTCCTTCATTCCTTCCTTTCATAAATTCACTGTAAGATGCGGACAAACAAAAAAGGATTTGCATGTCCATTTGTTTGTGCAAGAACAAAAGGAACATTTAACAAAGCATGTTTTAATAAAATGCTATTAGAGGACAGATCTCAGTCTCCCACAAATTATTATAAATTTTCTACATTGTTTCCGCATTTCCCTCCGTTATTGTCTCACATGCGCATCAACTGTACAAAATAAAAGTTTCACATTTCGTATGTGCACACAAAGGAAAGACTGCAGCAATTAACTTTTTAGTGAGAGAGTTTGGACGAGGGACACATATAGAAAAAATCTTACTGACAGCTCTATATATTGGAGGGCCCATTTGGTGTCCATTTGGCCGGCTCACGCAGGCTCTCCGCATCTCCGCATGGCGTCCGTTGGGGCCAAGGTCAGGATGGCCAATGAGAAGAGCTGGATTTGCATACGGCGGTGTTGGGTTGCTGCAGGCTAAACATGTTGTGTTGGGCGTTGCCAGTTCATTCTGTAAAGTGTGTGTCGTTTATGTAAACAAGTGCTGTTGGGGATCTTAGGGGGGGTGATAATGTGTGTGTGTGTGTGTTAATTATATACCGTTTACGTGTTATTAGTGGCCTGGCCGCAGTTGTGGCCATTCAACAACCCTCCACGGGTCCTGTTCTGCCAGTTGGGAAGCGCTTCCTGATATACAATAAAAGAGCTAAAATGTTTCCCACCGCCTCGGCTGCGTCTTTTCCAACGCCACAATATTCAGTTTTTATATTACTCTTTATTTTTTATTTTCTGTTTATCTATTTTCTCTTCGCTAACCCTAGAATTTAAAAACAGGGACTGCAGTATATGTCATATTACTGTTTATAGTAAGCTAATGTCAGTAAAAAGACATATAGTGTGTAACCCCTCTAAATTTAACCTGGTAAATAAAGGGTTAAATTCAGCAAAACAGCGGCCCCTACTGCTCAGCGAGAGGAGCAGGGCATTTCCCCCTCCCCCACCTCCCTTTTATTTCTCTCCCTCTTGTGAGACGGACTGCCACTTTCTCCCTCGGGGGGTGTGCTGTTTTTCCTTGTGACCGTGCTGTAAAATTTGCACAGAAAAGTTCTTTGCAGTTGAACACACGTAGCAGAGCCACAGAAAAGCTTTTAGCAGAGAGAGTTATATAATTAGAGCTTCATTTCTGAGTGGTTTACAGCCACAACAGCTCCGGTGAGTTTTTCCAGCCTTCTTCTAAGTTAGCTAGCTGTCTTGAGTTATAAGGCACTGAAAAGTGTAGGAGAAGGAGTTATGTTTTCAGTAGTATGATGAACCACGTATACAGTCGAGATTAAAAAAACAGTCGGAGTACTATTTGAGTTTATTTAGCCATGAATGCAGTGCCTATAGCTAATGCTAAAACTAATCGCTAGCTAATGCGGTTAGCAATAGCAAAGGAGACTAACAAACTTGAAGGAGAAGATCTTATTAACTTTGGTGAGTAAGAAAAGAGAGGGAGAACTGATAAACATTTTGGAGCCATTAAAGAATCTCCTGTGGATCCATGCCCCGGACCCTCCTACTATAGGCTTAGCCCTTCAGATCTACTGTGTGCCAACATAACCACATGGCCTATGCTATGTCATGATAACAGTTTTATGATGGGGACATTTTACAACCTTTACTCCACCTGCAAAGACTGGGCCCTGTTCTGGTGAAGTCCTGTCTTAGTAAAAGTCTCAACTTTAAACAGAAGAGACTAAATTACATGTTGACATGTCACACCTCAAACAGTCCTGTGAACTGTCTCGTCCACTAAAGAAAACTAAATAAAGGCATCAGTGCTCCTGCGCTGATCACGTTAACCAGATCTCACCATGTCCCCACTTTAACAAGGTGCACTTCTGATTTCTTATCTCACACAAGTTACACAAGTTTAGCTCTGCTTCTGTTAAAGTTGTATGTTTTTGAAAATTGACTGCTGAGCTAAACCTGACGCTGTGGTCTGAGTGGGCAAGGCACCGTGTGTCTATGCTGCAGGAGGAGACAATGTCTGTACAAAAAGTCGCATGTGATACATGTTAGGAAATCCTCAGACCACAGCATCTGGTTTCAAACATAAGACAGAGCAGCTTCATGTCTTGAGAAAACATTTCATGTTTCAGCTCTTGTAGAGTTAGACTTCAGCCTAAGCAGCCACAAACACCACAGTCTCAAAATTCCATCCTCTCTTCAGGTTAATTACAGTTTCATCCCCAATTCACAGATAACAATGTACTACAACCACATTTACTGACCTGCTCTTTTATTGTCTTTTATTTCTCAAAGATCAAGATTCAACTCAGACTGAGAGACTGAAAATGACTGTCTCAAAATTGTCAAAAGAAAAAGTTAAGCACTGTTTAGTGTCCATTTGTTCATGGACTTTATGTATCCCCACATTAATGCGGTTTTCCAGCAGGATAAAGTACTGTGCCATCAGGCCCAAGTTGTCCAGAATAAGTTCAGGGAGCATTCAGGAGAATTCTGACAAATGGTGAGGCATATTAACCTGACATGAGTCCTATAAAGTCATTACACTATAATAACTCTTTCAAACTCCGATAATTGATGTCAGCTTGCTATGAGCACACCGAGCAGTGTTCAGCCTCACTCACAACATAGTACCTCATGATATACACAGGTGTGGGCGTTCCCACTTCATAGTCAATTCACATACTGCTATCTCATGAGTTTTGAATTCTCTGTGTAAAGAAAGTGTAAAACTGGTTGTGTGCTAGGCCTGATGCTAGGCTTGATGCTAGGCTTAATGCCATGCCTGGTGTATAGAGCAGTGTAATGTATGTGTGAAAGGTGATAATCGTTTGGTTTGGGAAACAAACACCAATGTTCCCTGGAACTCTTAACTCAGTATGATTCACTGCAGAAAAACAGTCAAGAAAGAAACTGGATTAGTCAAAATGTATCAGATAATATTAGATAATATGTGCACACAATGTTATATTCCATTATTATGGGGCCTCTGCAGTATATCCCATACAGGTTAAATGTCCTGGCAGGTAACTGGATGATGATATCCAGAGTAACTCCAGTGTAGTGACAGAAAACCTTCTAAATATGTAAACACATGAGCTTAGCTTTGGAAATCAGTTTCAGTTTAAAGTTGCTCCAGCAGGGAGCGCTATTAACATGCAAGTTGCCACAAATCTGCACCAGAAGAAGCTCAGCAAGACATGTCTGCGGTAACACCCATTAAATCACAGGTAAAGCAGTTCTGGGTTTTATGATTTTCATTAAAACATAAAGTAAAAACAGTAGAGAAAGTAGGTCTGGGTGTATTAGTATTAACGGTGGTGATATAATCAATAATTATGGTTTATACCTAGAAAATATTGTGCTAATCTCTATAATAATAATAAAAAAAAATGATTTTAGCTTCTTTAATCTACTCGCTTTTCCTCAAGGGGGGATGCCCAGGGTGTTGAAGGCATGTCAGATGCTGACCCACAGTCCATGTAAATGAGAACCTGGGCCTTGAGTTGCACTTCCGTGTTGTAGTATCTTTATGTCCAGTTAGCGAGGCGTGCTGAATGTTCAGCCAGTGGCTCCTGGAGGGATCCCTCATTATTCCAACATAATTCCATTTTAGCCTGAATCCAAGTTCTTCATGCAGTAGCCATCTCCTGATATAGCTGAAGATACAGAGAGCAGAAACACTACTACAGCTGGGTGAAACTAAGTGATGAGATGATAGAATTTAACTTAGAAATGCAAACTGAGAAAATGAATATAGATAGATAGATAGATAGATAGATACTTTATTGATCCCACAAGGCGAAGCAGCAGTAAACTAATTTGTACAAATAGATGTATGAAGGTATAAAAATAGAGTCCTTAGAAAGTTAAAGTATAGATGGAGGTAATGGTATACCGTTTGCTAGCAAATTAAGAAGATGGCTGTTTTCACTACAGAAAATACGCAGTAATATAAATAATTATCAGTGCAAAAAGTGTAAACAGTACAGAATGGAGTAGAATAATACAATATAAATAGATGCAGGGCATTTAGGGGGGCATTTAGGAGGGAGTGTGTGCAGAGATGGGGGTGTGTCCATTGGAGGGACCGGAGTGAAAGCAGAAACTTTATTTTGGGCAGAACATCAGTATCACCTGAAAGATATAAATCATTTATAGTATAAATAAATGTTTGTGTAGGTTTTAATGAATTAATCCTAAATGATCCTAATATGTCACATTAATAGACTACATTAATATCACTGGCTCCAAATACCTAGAAACAGTTTTACTAGTCATGCCCTATTATTCCTCTTATAACAGGAAAGAAATGAACATAGTTTAGATTCTTACCTGAGTCTCATGTGTCCATATTTACCCTGATGTGTCTTCAGTTGAGTCTGTTGTTTTAGAGACACATCAGTCGTTTTTAGAGCGGCACAGAAAACACTTCCTTACTCTGTGGTGAAAAATTATCAGACCAAACTCAGAGGGTGACGTCTGATGAAAGCCTCAGAGAATGCTGAGATAGCAGTGTTGGTGTGGTTGTATGACAGTGGTGGGCTGGGTCATGTATTCCTGTAAACCTCACGAACCAACAGCCTCAAAAGCAAGTAGCTGTAAAGAAGCTTTTCTTACTGCTGCAGTTCAGCTTTACTTTCTTTACTGGCTCTGGCAGTTCTTACACGTGGGAACAGTATATTTCCAGCACATGCACGTTCAGGAGTTTAGTGGTGTCTTTATAAAGTGTGTATGTACAGTTAGTGTGATAATGGCCTGGCCTCGATAAGCAGATGGAAGTTAATCACTGGTGTTATAAAGGGAGGAGCTGCAGCTTTTTAAACACAACAGGAGACAGGATGGATGACCTCAGGAGGAGACGTGCTGAGAGAAATCACCATATCACTGCATCATGTGTTATCTAAAGGCTGGTTCTGTTCATCAGAAAGCGTTGGGAAAGTTTGAAAATGCAAAAAAATAATCACAACATACAACATTCCTACATTTAATTAGACTTTTATTGAATTTCTTACAGTATAAATAATACATAACATTATCTAGCTAATATAAAAAAAAGACTAGGCAAGTTTAGTTGTCCCGAACCACCATCGGCTGCATAGCACTTTCCATACTGGTGTCTTCCTCATTCCAACAATGCAGGGTCCAAAAAACATTATGTGTGAGAAGTCGTTGAGACAAAAAAGTTCGTCATTTTCTCTTATGCTGAGCATCACGTCATTAGGGGCGCAGCTAGTGCTGAAATACTTTGGTGCTTCATATATATATAGATTTTACCAATTTATATTTACCAATATGCCGCCATTTTTAGGTTTCATTTACTAAAATCCAAAGTACTAATATCCACCTGCATGGCCATTTAAGGTGAAACAGCAAAAGAGAAGCAAGGCTCCATTTCATTCTAAAGTTATTTACTTTATAAGGATCTTGAATACGGTCACAAGTCTTACCACTGCATGTCTTTGTTCATCCTCCATTTACATTAAAGCCAACCTAACCTCTCGCATCTGTAGCTTGGTAGCCAGAGCCAATCCTAGCGCATGAAGGTTCCAACAAAGTTTAACAGACAGTCAGTTGGCGCAAATGCCTCTTCTAGGCTGGTCCTCTAGGCAGTTCAGCAATAATTATAACAACACACATTTAAATAATTCAGTTATGAATTGTGTTTCATGCTTGTAAACAATGAAAATCTAAACATTAACAAAGGTCCTGTTTCTCTATAGCTATCGTACTTTGATCTGTGAATAAATGTCTTGACCTTCTTTGACTCTGGGCGTTCTGGAGTGAGGAGGTTTCTTATTAAACTTCAGAGCTGCATAGTTCAAGGCATCTGTGTTCCCAACCTGACAGAGATCAATACAAATCATATTCATTTAATAAGATCAGTGTCAGAATGCTATTACTCTCAGTGCTGCATATGGAGGACCAAGTATGTACCTATAAAAGAAAGTAGTTCTAATTTTACCTGAACTGGGTGATTCGGATCATCATTAGGAGAACCTAGAACAGATTAGCAGCTTGTTATAACTACGGAAATTAAATTGAGATTTAAAAAACAAAAACGTCCTTTTCTAGTAAATAATGTATTACACCATCAGAACTGGTGACCAACCTTTCCGCTGGTTCTTCAGGAGCAGAACAGCCAGAACCACTATCACAATAACAGATATCACGTTGGTTGTTGTCAAAACAGGAACAATCCAGATATTTTCTCCTGAAGTTATAAACAGCAAACAGGGAATTAATTACATGTTCTGTATTCCTTAGCAGTAGTTCCAGTTCCTCCTAGCAGAATCCTATCCTACAGTGGAATTCCATCACTGAAAGAAAGCTGTGTAGGACAGTCCTACCTTTTACACTGAGTTTAGTTCCATCTCCAAACAGTATCTGTCCACATGCAGCCACAGCACAGTAGTAAGTTCCAGCATCAGAGAGGCTGAGGTTCCTCTTGGGGAGTTTGTAGACACAGCTCTGTGTAGAAGAATCAGTCTCAGAGCTCCTCGTACACGGACTGTTGGTGTTTCCATGAGTGTAAATGATTCCTGGATGAGATTCTCCTGACCCG
This sequence comes from Prochilodus magdalenae, assembly GCA_024036415.1. Classification (NCBI taxonomy): domain Eukaryota; kingdom Metazoa; phylum Chordata; class Actinopteri; order Characiformes; family Prochilodontidae; genus Prochilodus; species Prochilodus magdalenae. Next base: position 10,856 of record JAMWET010000827.1, on the reverse strand, counting down.
TGTCTGTACCAGTACACACTGTGTTCTCCTGAACAGCTCAAACTAGCCACTGAACACTGGAGTGTAACAGACTCTCCACTTTTCACATCTACTTCAGTCACATCACTCTGCTGAGACCTTTCATCTTTAAAAACAATCAAAATACAGAAAGAGAAACAATGCTGTATGAACATGAAGGAAATGAACAGATCTGCTAAATATCGCTTCATGCTGCTTAAAAGAAAAAGAAAAGAAATGCTACCTGTGAAAAGCAGAAGAGTCCCAGATCCAAACTCTGCAGCATAGTCCTTCAGTTTCACACAGAAATATGTCCCTGTGTCCTCGTCCACAGTGTTAATAATGCTGAGATCAAACTTTCCTTCATCTGCAGTCACTCTGAAGCGCTCTGCAAACGCTCGGGCAGGTCTGATGTCTGCCTTACTCTCAGCTGATCTTACTATTAACTGAGGCTGCTTTCCAAAACTCTGCTTATACCACGCTACATAATGCTGCCTCCTGCCTTTAACAAAGTCATGGTCACATTTTACTGTAACATTTTCTCCATATTTCACTGTTTGCACCTGAAGCTCCTCAGTGTCAGACGTTTTCACTGAAACACAAAAGTGCATCATTAGTAAAACAGACCTCCTCAGTGTGGCACTGTTTATGATTAATCAGGCTTTAAATTAAATTAATGACTCACCAGATACAAAAAGGCAAAATGTGGCAAAGACAGTGATCATTGTTCCTGCTGGCTCCACTTGGTAATGTCTAATGAAATGGTCACCTGTCTGTAGCAGAAGAGACCTTGTGTCTGACATGATTGGGTATTGTGAAGTTGTGGACTTCTCTGATTGGTTGAATGCTTTAAAGGAAATGGAATAAAGATCAAAGATATTACTTGGTGAGTGTCCTTTAGAGTGGATGTTCTAGTAAAACCAGCATTATAATGAACAAGATTTCTAGTGGTAAAACTTAAATAATTACACATGGAGAAGTGAAGGCTCACAATGAACAGGTTGCTACAAATAATGTGACAAGCACTCTGACTGTTCCTTTATAACTAAACTGTGGACGGAAATAGCTGATGTGCTTAAGAGGACAGTGGCTGTAGTGGTTTTAGTCTAAACCTATTCGGGCAATGCTATTTTGAGAATGTACGCTGAATTACACAGCCTCACTATCTATGAACAACGATATGTTAAGGGGTGGAGACCAGGAGACTTTCTGTTTATTTCCAGAATAAAAGTAAGAAAATGAATGGAAAAAAACAGGATAATATAAATAAAATATAAAATTAAAATATACTGTATTTGAGGATACTTCCCTGAATGCTGTAGCCTCATGTATCATCACATGCTCTCCCACAATTATAAATGCAATAGATAGCAAATACCCATACAGTATTTATAGATCAGTAGGATATGGTCAGCGGTGGTTAAGCAGAGGCCAAGAAAGAGTCATTTTGGGAAGTGTGGAGTAGAGCTGCATGATAAATCATATAATTATTGTTGTTGCCATATACGTTTCTGCTTTATAAGTTTAATTAAAGGGCTGCAAAAACATTAGAGAATTAAACTATTTACTTGTTTTTATGGACTTGTAATGGGAAAAAAAACATTTATATCTACAGTTAAGCTACAAACATGAATAGAAACAGCAGCTGTTAAGGGACTTCTTCAACCTGAAGCACCATGTGGAACTCACTCACATTTTGCAGGCTGCACATTCCCCACAAGGGGGCACCATTAGCAGCCATTGCTTCATACCAGTGAAACTGGGTGTCCTGTTCAGCCTTACTGAATAGAATATTAAATATTTGCTTCCAGTTCCGATGTAAGTTGCCATTATTTGTTTATTATTTTTAACTATCAATTTGGAATGTGTTTGATTTCTTTGCTGGTTGTTTTAGGGAGAGTTTAGTTTGATTTCTGGTTGCACAGAAAAAGCTACTGCAGGCCATCCAGTCAGAGCCACGCTGTTTTAATAATAAATCATTGCTTCTAACAGCGTCATTTATCCAACTGCTTTATTGGACACTATATTTCAGTCCTATATCATGCAGTCCTAGCACGAGGTAGGAGACAGAGTGTTGTTTAATGGCCCAGTACCAGGATTTGGGTGCCAATTTGGTTTTTGTGTCTTACCACCATGTAGTAGCTCGGCTATTTGCTAGACCCCCTATTGGTTAACCCACATTAGCATATTAAACCTGTATATTTGTATTGTCTTCATTATCTTAGCTATTCTGTCTAGCGTGGTGATTGGGGTTCTGGACAGATAAGATGGGCCCTTATACATTCTTACGTCACGTAGTTACTGAATGTATACATGTATTCATCTTTTGTGGTACAGATTAGGACAGAATAGGAAGCCTTGGTTAGCTCTTTGGTTTGTTTTGAGTATTTCTTTACTTCTGCGCCGTCCTTGTTAGATGTCCCCTAGGGAGCCCACATCCCACAACCTTACGTCTTATTTGTAAATATTGTCAATAATATACATGATCACTTTCTTGTTGTTTGCTTGTAGACTGCTTACAGGGTCATAACACCAATATGTTGTCAAGCTTTCGGGTCTTCCTAGCGCCATCACTCCTCCGGACTCAACTTCCCAGAGTGCATCACCTGATGACGTCACTACCAAATGTCCCCAGTCTTCCAATCGTTTCCGCTGTAAATCACCAGAATTCTAAACCCAGCTGTTCCCCATTACATGTCTGCATTTAGGCCTCACACATACACACACACGCACACACACACGCACGCACACACACACATCGCAAAGTTTTGCCAAACCCTCGTTTGCAATTCTGAGCATTCTTTCTATTGTCTCGTTACTCCTAGCTTTATCTTCCTTCATTATTCTGACTATTGATCTCTTCTTTAACCCCTTTGGCTTCATTATCTTATACCTTCTGGCTGTTCTATCTCTTTTTCTATCTTGACCATTCTTTCTGTCTCACCCCTGATTGCCTCACTGACTGTTTATTCCAATTATGACCCCTTGCCTATACCCTGACTTTGACCTTGCTTTCTCCCTCATGTTTGATCGTGTTTTGCTCCTCTGTGCAATATTTGCATGTATTATGTCCATGTTTTTGAAATACAACTGTCAAGTATATAAACAGCACCTCAACACAGTCTTTTGTGGGCAGAGCAGGTATCATGTGGGTGCATGGCGGTAGTGACATGACGTGGTGGTAGTGTGTTAGTGTGTGCTGGTGTAAGTTGATCAGACACAGCAGTGCTGCTGGAGTGTTAAAACACTATGTCCACTTACTGTCCACTCTATTAGACGCTTCTACCTTGTTGGACCATCATGTAGATGTAAAATCAGAAACGATATCCTAACTGCTGTTGCACAGTTTGTGTCAGTCAACATAGTGCTAGTCCTTCATCAGTGGTCACAGAATGCTGTCCACAGGCTGCATAGCTTTGGTTGGTGAGCTGTTCTCAGTCCAGCAGTAACACTGAGGTATTTAAAAACTCCAGTGTCTGATCCACTCACCCCAGCACAACACACACTAACACACCCCTCATTCTCAGCACTGCAGTCACACTGATGTGGTGGTGGGGGTGTGTTAATGGTCCTGACCACTGAGGAACAGGTAAATAAAGTATACAGAGATAAAGATTAACAGTCTGTACTTGTAGAGCTGCACCTATATAGTAGTTTTTCTGATAAAATGGACAATAAGTGTAGATACAAGGAGGTGTACCTAACTACCTAAATAGTCTGTGTACAAGACGTATCCAGGAAAATACTAGTTCTAGATTAGCAGCAAAAAGTATCTCCCTCCTGTGACAGTAATGCCCCCTCACAGATGTGCAGAATAATTTTTATGCACGGTTTGAAGCACAGAACAACACAGCAGCAAGAAAGACCACCCCTCGGCCCAGTGCCCAGTTGCAGTGTCTGATCGTGGCTGATGTGAGCGGAAAACTCTGCACAGAGTGAACCCAGAAAAGGGTGCTGGATCTGACAAGGTCTTTGGCCCAGTTATCTGGAAATGTGTAAACCAGCTAGCAGATGTTTTCATGGACACATTCAACATCTCTGTGAGGAGCGCTGTCTTCCCTGAGCCATGACACTTCATCTGACTAGAGAAAAAGGGCACTTCTACTGGAAAGCATTCTTTACCATTTACCATTTCACAGCACCTGAATGAAACCTGAACCTGCTGGGCCTGAACACCTTCCCCTGCAGTTGGATCCTGGACTTTACTCTCCTCATATAGTAAAGCTTCTTGAACTGAAACCTAAAAAGACTTAGGGAATCCAGTGAAACCTCTGTGCATATAGAGAAAGACCAAAAAACACAAACAAATGTATGTGACCTTTAACCCCTCAGACAACATTAACTCTGCACGGGCGTGAGAATCAATACATTTTTGTTCTGTGCACAGTGGAAGTCATATACCAGCAACGTCCAGTAAACACTGCTGGATTCTTTATGGTTGAACTCTTCTGAAATGGAGTGATGCACACTGAAAACGTGTTGTGGTTGAGTCAGTCTTTCAGAAATAATAAGGAAAGTCCCATTCGCTCCCGTTGACCCTGAAGATATCTCAAATATTATATCTAAATCTAACGCTTCATCTTGTCAACTTGATCCTGCTCCAACTTCACTCCTGAAGCTTTGTCTTTCCAAAAATCTCCACTCCAATCTCCCATCTCATTAATCTGTCTCTTACTACTGGTCATGTTCCCTGTGCCCTGAAAATGGCTGCTGTTACTCCCATTGTTAAAAAGCCAGGCCTTGACAGCTCAGCTCTGGAAAACGTCAGGCCAATCTCCTATCTGCCATTTGCTTCTAAGATACTTGAGAGGGTTGTTGCTTCACAGCTTCAAGATTTACTTAACACCAGTAATCTCTTTAAGATTTTTCAGTCAGGTTTTCGCTGTCATCACAGTACTGAGACTGCTCTCGTCCATGTGGTTAATGATCTACTCCTGTCATCTGACTCATGTCATGTCATCGGTTGTGCTTCTGTCCAACTCTTGCTTGATCTTACTGCAGCCTTCGATATGGTCAATCATAATACACTGATCTCACGGCTCTCTTCTGTCGGTCTCTCCTCTGTAGTACTGTCCTGGTTTATATCATACTTATCAGATAGATCTCTGTTTGTGACCTTTGGGAAGCGCAGATCAAACACTGCTCTGGTTACTCAGGGAGTCCCTCAGGGTTCTGTCCTTGGTCCTCTGCTATTTATCATATATATTTTACCCCTTGCTAATATTATTCGTTCGCATGGCCTCAATCTTCATTGTTATGCCAAAGATATTCAGATTTATCTTAGCCTCAAACCCACGGAATCATTTCTTTCTGAAGCTTAATGGCAAAAAACTGAATTTATAATTGTTGGTACTAAGACAGCTGTCTCTGCTTACTCCGACTGTGTGCTCATTGTTAATGACACCCCAGTCACCCCGTCCACTACTGTGCGAAACCTTGATGTCCTGTTTGACCCATGCCTTAGTTTTGCTTCCCATATTAAACCTCTGGCTAAGTCTGCATTTTTTCATCTTCGCAATATTGCTAGGCTCCGCCCACTGCTTATTTTGAAAGATGCTGAGACTCTGGTTCATGCATTTATTACATCTAGGTTAGATTATTGCAATGCTCTGTTTCATTGTCTACCCTCCAAAACCCCTCACCCTCTGCAGTACATTCAAAACTGCGCAGCCAGAGTCTTAGTCTGCACCAAGAAGTCCGCACACATCTCCCCCATCCTTCTTCAGCTACACTGGCTACCAGTTACAGAGCGTATCCACTATAAAATCCTCCTCCTGACCTTTAAACCCCTACACGGACTAGCACCTACCTATCAGCCCTCCTACATCCTTATGTTCCATCAACGTAAGCTAAGGTCTTCTGACTTCTGGCTATTCCTAGGTTCAGGCTTTCCTCTGCGGGTGACAGGTCATTTAGTGTTGCTGCCCCCACAATCTGGAACTCCCTACCATCAACAATACGCTAAAGGCGCTATAGAAGTGTAACCCATTATTATTATCATTGTTAATATTATTATTATTATTATTATCATTATTATTATTAAATATGTTTAGGAACAGCATACACAGTTTTGTAGATTCTTTTTCAGGGACAGTAATGTATATGCCAATTTAAATTTAGGCCCTGTTGCTTAATATGACTGAAGCCTTGGCCTGTTAGCTTTACAGCTGCTTTTATGTAATGTACCTAGTTATAACCGAATATAGTGCACTTAGCTTCAAGAAAGAAGGTAAAAGTCTCCTCATTAGTCACCAACTGTAAAAGTGAATATTATTTTGGGGACTTTTACAGATGTCTATGTGTAACATAGGACAAGACAAGGAGATAGGATGCAAGTGCAAGTTTTTAATGGAAAACTAATAAGAGAAAAACAAAGACCAAAGACACATGGAAAAATAAGAAACAAAACACTACAGAGGAACAGGGTTACAAAAACAACTGACATAGAGACCAAACACCACGCAAAAAGAAAGGGAACCACAGGGAGTATAAGACAAGGGTGAGTAAACACACTCCCATTTAAGAATAGCATTTATTTATTTAACAATTGCATCCTTTTAATAATGTGTACAATAAGGAAATCAGAAAAGTACACAATCAAAAGCACCAAGAAAAACTAAGTTCTACTGTATCTGCTCATTTGGTTCGACTGACTGACTGATGGGACAGAAATACACCACATAAATACCTTTGGTAGATTTGCAAAATACACTTTGTCTTCTTAAATAAAAGATGATTTTATGACAATAAATTATAATAACATAAAACTAAATAAAGCAGATGTTCTTAGTTATCTGGCTATCGTACTTTAACTTGTGAGTAAATATCTTGTCTCTCTTTGACTCTGGGTGATCTGGATGGAGGTTTCTGCGCAAAATTCACAGTTGCATAGTTCAAGCCTTCTGTATCCCCAACCTGACACAGAACAAGAGTCATTACACACCAGCAGTTCAGAATAGAAGTAGCTAAAACTGACAGCGGTATAACACACTGTACATTCTAATACAGCAGTGTTTTATATGAAGAATTAAAGATTATTAATGTCATATTCATATTTACCTCATTTTTTAGGTTCCCTAGCTGACCACTGGTAGAACCTTCAGGAAAAAAAATCATAGATTAAACTGTTATTTATCTTTACTCTATTTATTCACTCTATAAACACACAAATATTAGGATAAATACAACATTAATACAGTAATAAATAGTGATTTATGTATAAAAGTGTTTTAGTTTAATCACATCCAAACCTCTCGTTAAGTAGACCAGTGTTAATTGAAGCTCTCACCCATAACCTGATCTGACTGATCAGCTCTTATTAAATGAGAACTTCAGCGCTGGTGATGGAATATTGATTAATCTTTGTGATGGCTGGAAACATGAAGGAGAGTCTTGTTTATTCTGTATATGTGTGTTTATGATATGTAGTGTTTTTACACTCTTCACTCAGAGAAATGATTTTAAACACTTTGCTAAGGCGTGTAAGACTTATACACAGTATACACTATCTTTACCATCAAGTAACAAACATATTACTATAAAACACTTTAAGAGCTTTAAATCTGACCTTTCTGCTGTTTCTTCCACAACAGTCCACCCAGAACCAGCATCACGATAACAGATACCGCATTGGACGTTATCAGAGCAACAACAGTCCAGTTATTACCTGAAACATGTTCTAAAAGAAACAGAGCGTGTTCACTGCAGATCATGTTTGTTAGATTAGAGATTTAAGAGTCTTTAAACTACCTAAACGTAAGTTCTTAGTGAAACTGACTAACAGAAGCTTCATTTACCTTTTCCAGTAGATTTAGTTTCAGGTCCACATGCAGCCACAGCGCAGTAGTAAGTTCCAGCATCAGAGAGGCTGAGGTTCCTCTTGGGGAGTTTGTAGACACAGCTCTGTGTAGAAGAATCAGTCTCAGAGCTGCTCTCACACTCATCACTGGTGTACCGAGGAGTGTAAATGATTCCTGGATGAGGTTCTCCTGATCCGTGTCTGATCCAGTACACACTGTGTTCTCCTGAACAGCTCAAAGTGACTGTTTGTACTGAACACTGGTGTTTATCAGGTTCAGGTGGAGGATGATGATCAGTCTTCTCTTCTTTAAAATAGAGGAATAAATGTAGAAGGTAAAGAGAAAGAATGCTGATATCAATGAACAGAACAAAACAACAGTTAGAACAGACTTGCACACAGTTACCTGCAAACAGCAGAAGGGTTCCAGATATGAACTGCAAACTGAGTGGCTTTCCATTTCCACAGAAATATATTCCTATATCTTCTTCTTTAACTCCCTTAATGCTGAGATCAAACTTCTCTTCATCCACACTGAAGCGGCTAGTGTTAAATACTGTATTAAATCGTTTTGAAGCTGGAGAAAAGTTCGCTTCTTTTACAGCTCCTCTCACTACATACTGAGGCAGCTTTCCTAAACTCTCTTTATACCAAACTAATTCTTTTAGTTCTGCTTCTTGCCCACATCTTATAGTTGTTTCATCTCCCCGTCTCACTGTTTGCACTTGAAGCTCTGTGATGTCAGACGTCTCCACTGGAGAGAGAAAAAAGAAAAAGAAACTAAAAAACTTTTAAAGACTAAAAATGACTGAAATAAAGCAGCAATGTGTATTTGTTCAGCCGTACACCTCTGTCAATGCCTCTTCTACAGGGCACATTCTTCTGCAGATTATAATGCAGATTTCCATATTTACTGTTTATTTAGAATTAAACATGAAATGTTTTTAGAATTAAACATAAAATGTGTCATGGACAAAAAATACTGTATATTTCTTTATGTACTGTTTTGTTTTAATATGTTAAACTGAAATGATGTTCGGTCTCTGCTAATTACATTTTTGCACTTAAAATTACAACAAACTATTTAATTGAACTAGAAGTGTAGCAGGACTGTAACGGCAGTATGTAGCAGGACTGTAACAGACTGTCTGTGATATATAAACATATTAACCCTCAAAATATCACTTACCAGTTCCAAACAGCCAGAGAGTGAACAGTACTCCCATCATTGTTCCTGTTTAGACAGAGAGACAGTGAGATCTAATGTTCTGATCTCTTGTGTGTTCAGTAGTAAAAGAGGCCTCATGTGTGGCCTGAATGGACGTGTTAAAGCTGTGAGCTGTTTTGATTGGTCTGAAAGTTTGGAGGAAATTATATCATGTGGTCCGTATCATGTGGTTCATACCAGAAGTAGCTTTACAGCTGATGGAAACAGCTTTGCTCCTTAAAGTGTTAAACTGGGGTAAAAGTGACTGAAGCACAAGACAGTTTATTTGAGTCTGTGTAGTCAACCAAGCTAAGACTAAAACTGTACATATCCTCACCCAATAACTGCTCATATGTGAAGCTCAGAGATTAAAAGAAATGATAAAATGACTAAAATAATGGAGCTGTCAACAAGAGAAATGGACGTTCAGTGATGAAGATATACTGATGTTAATAAATTAAGCTTTTCTCACCTGAACATTCTACAGGGGTGTGGAACAGAGTTTACAGCAGCTCTCTATCCCCTACATCATAATTGGATTTAACCGGGGTAAGCAGGTGAGGGTAAAATGCACAAAAGTGGAGCTTCTTGGTCAGGCCATGACGTTGGCAGAGTACTGCTCCCACATCAATGTCTGAGGCGTCTAACTCAACGATAAATGGCTCCTTGGGATCAGGCAACTGTAGAAATGGGGGGACATCAGTCGCACATTAATTTCATCAAGGGCCTCAGTTGTCCAACAAAAAGGACCTGGGGTCTTCTGGGTAACGGCTGGGATGGGAGCTGCCACTGAACTAAAGTTCCGTACAAAGCGCCAGAAGTTGGCAAAGCCCAGGAACAACTCGACCAACCGAATGGAAGTGGGCTGGGGACAGTCCATCACAGCCTTGATCTTGGCTGAATCCATGCAAAGTGTGTGCTTGAACACCACAAGTCCCAGAAACTGTATGGTTAAGGCATGAAACTCTGACTTCTCCAGCTTGATGTAGAAGTGGTTCTCCAGCAATAGCTGGAGCACCCACCTGACATGCCCAAGGTGTTCCTGAACTTTCCTTTAGCACGTCATTTGTGCTGGAAGACCGTGGGGGCGTTCATGAGCCCAGAAGGCATTACTCTGTACTCATAATGCCCAGTGTGTGTGATGAACGCCGTCTTCCATTCGCCCCTCTGCTTGATGCATATTAAATTGTACTCACTGCGCAGGTCCAGTTTGGTGAATATGGTGGTCTGCTACAGTACCTCAAATGCTGTTGACATGAGTGGCATGGGGTAGTGGTCGTTGATAGGGATGGCATTAAGACGGCAGTAATGCACTCAGGGACCGCCATCCTACTTTCCCACAATGAAGAAGCTTGCTCCTGCAGAAGAAGAAGAGCAAATAAAATCCAGTTCTAATGCCTCCTTGATGTAAGACTGCCATGGCCAAACGCTCAGGGTGCAACAGTGCAAAAAACAACCCGGCCCCGGGGGTGGTGTATGCCTGGTAGGAGGTAATGGCACTTTTCTTTCCTTTTCCTTTCTTTTCTATATTTGCTGGCAGCCACAGTACCTTACGCCACCATAGATCAAACGTGTGATACGCAGATCTTGTTGCTTGACACCTTAAAATTATGTACCGCCGGGTGAGTCTGATTAGCATGGTTACCCTGGGAAACTCAGAATTTGAGTCTGGATTATCAGTGGACTCGCTCCATCGCCCTCTGCTGGTGGAGGGCCAGCACAGGGCTGACCCCCTCACCACTAATGCTCTTCCAACATTCAATTTCTATAAATAGTAATAGGCAATTTAAATTGCAGTTTTAAATTATTGACCTGAAGAATTTAGATATCAAATTCAATCAAACGTACTTTTAT
>JAMWET010000826.1:217500-235715 GCA_024036415.1 Prochilodus magdalenae | reverse complement strand
ACCAACAGTAAGCAGGGCACCAATCATATTTAGCCAGTGGGCCCATATATGCTTGCTATTAAGGTACTCCACAACAATGGTTGATGGATTGTAAACTCCATCTACCAAGGTTCAAAGAGTACCTTGACCTGGCATGCTGTTGTGGCTAATAACAAAGGGAACAGCTAGCATTACTCTATTTGTACAGCGCTAGTCTGTGGCGATTCACATTCGTTTACTGTTAGCAACGTTAGCTTGTTCCAGCTGCGTGCCAGTGCCAGTTTAAACCATGTCCACCCAGTGCAAACTGCCTCTGTGAGAATAATAAGCTTCTCATAGTAAAATAATCACTTCTTGGCACACACGGCAGACATAAAGCAGCGTGTACGTACAGTAGCTCCTGGGAGCCGTACACTGCTGCCAAAGAACGTCTCTCAAAGGCCTTGTACCACAGCCATCTTCACTGCAGAGGTGGAGGGAGGAATGCTTAGAGCTCTCTCTCTCTCTCTCTCTCCTCTAAACTGAACTTGGGACGGACCAGACCAGCAAGGACTCACTCCCATCGACCGCTGGCTATCTCCCCATCGCTCCACGGCTGACAGACTGTTAAAAAGCAAAAATGAAGTCACGGAATCATCTGGAGTCCATGGGTACTCCTCTTTTCCTTGCTTGTTTGCTATTTACAGCACACGCCAATCTTTGGGAAAAGATTTAGGGCGTGTCTCTCCCAAAGTGGGAATTCTTGCTTAGCCAGCTAGCTTTAAAGGGTCCATATCCCACATTGTTTCATGTATCATGCAACTGGTGTACAAAAAAGTCACGGCCCATTTATACATGTCACCAATCAGCCCATCATTATTCCTTAAGACTGATGTATGTAACGTGACTCTGATTGGCTGCCCAATAGTATGCTACATTCAAAAAGCAGTCTGCAGGCTGAAAATGGGTGGGGCTAAACTGCTGCATGGATATACACTGATTGTCCAAAGAACAGTGGCACTAATAGCTGCACCTAGGAGGAATCAACCAACAGGAATGAAACTTGGTGGGTAGGTTGAACATTTTGAGACATGTCGATTGGTTGCATATGTGGCGTAAGCAAGGACGGGTCTTAGCACTTTACTTGACTGACCCAACAGCCACCATTGAAGACATCCAGCAAGCAGTGGGGTCCTCCATGAGTCATTCTGTTAGTGCCAGCACCATTGGCAGACGGCTGCACCACACAGGACTACATGCACACAGACAATGGCTGCCCTTGACACCACGTCACCGTCACCAAAGACTGCAGTGGTGTCGTGCCAGACGGTCATGGAGTGACTCTGAAAGGCAGCGGGTCATCTTCAGTGACGAGTCCCGCTTTTGTCTTGGTGGAGACGAGCAACGAACCCGTGTCTGGAGGCACCGTGGTCAGCACCAAGATGAACGGTTTGTTGTCACGTATCACATGTCCATAAGATCTGGTGTCACTCCACCTCCACCCCTACCGCACCATCTGCAGGAACTGTGTGAGGATATTCAAGCTGCATGGGATGGATTATGACGGGACACCATTAGGAACCTCTACAACTCCATACCGAGACGTCTGGCATGTTGGGTTAGCAAACATGGAGGCCTCATGCCATACTGAGAGACAGACTTCTGTACACAGGTTAAGTTTACTGATTTCAGATTAACACCATCTCTTGGACCAGATCAGAGGGGTCCTGCTGATGGAGGTAAAGCATTCTGGATCCATTTCAGCTCACTGTTTTTCCTATGTGATCTTTGTGGGCTCAATCATGTGAAAAACTTCAAATCCCGTCTCACCTCACAGATATCAAAGAAACAAAAGCTAATATCCTCCAGTAGGCACCTGAAAGGGTGTTTATTGGGTTCCCGGGTGTACGTGCGTGTGAAAGGGGGCGCAGGGAGTTCATGGGGGTGGGGGAAATTCTTCAGATTTACGACATTCAGAGGAACTGAGAAATTTCACAACAAGGCGAGAATACGCTGAAAGAATCAAACACACATGTGCACGGGTTTGTTTTATACCTTGTGGGGACATGGGTGCATACAGGCATATGTATTATTCAACCATTCTACCAAAAAAAAAACCTAATAAATAAATAAATAAATAAAACACCACTATTATCTTTTTAAATCTACAACATTGAGATATTAATAAGAATAATATATCACTGTACTCTTCATTCATAAGTTCACCAGCCAAATAACTAGTCACCTTTGATTTAAATGTACCTAACAGTGTGTAGTACCTCTGTAGTCAAGTTTCTGAATGTAGCCACATCCGTGTTATAACACTACTGCAGTTGGGCCAGATTTGGTGGATGCCTTCCCTGGCACAATTCCGAGGAGAGTTTCCTGTAGACTGGTACACTGCTGGTAGACCCGTATGACCGTCCGCTTCCATACACCTGCAGATCCAGCTACTTCCTCCACACTATGACCTTTGGCCACACCCACATTCTCAGTCACTCCTTTTAGCCAATCATTAACATCTGCTCTGGAGTCATTTTCCACACATGGAACGAGACATTCCCTGCACTGTAGCACCTCTTCCCAATCTATGGATCCCATCACTCACACCCCGCAGGTATTTATAGCCCTATCATCTTCATGCAGCGCCATCTGCAGGAGCCTGAAGTTACTACCAGCTTAAACACGCAAGATTTTCAGGTCACTACCGAAACGCAAAGAGTGTTACTTTGTAGGCAGAGCCTTAGTGTAGGCACAGGCACTGTCCCTTATGGCTGCATGGGGAGCAGCTGGCTCCCAGTAAAATGACCCAAAGCCTGAGAATCAGTGATAGCATTAAGAACTGTCACTATGGAAACGCAGAGTTTCTGCAATTAGGTCTATATGCTGTAATAAAAAAAATGATATATATATGTAGTTGATGTGGCGTAATGGACGACACCATTATTTGCAAGTGAGCTACAAACCCATGTGGGAGACTGGGGTTCAGTTCCCTGTGTGGCTGACTATGTTGACTGTTTTGTCCCGACCAAGAATGAAAACAAACCACCACACACACACACACCCAGACAAGCGGTCTACAGAGGTTCAACAGAGCTAAAACCCTGAACTTGATCCGCGCTGCTCACTCAGCCCTGAGCAAAGTGTCGTGATCAAAGGCGCTAACGCTAACCATAAAACACACAGTGCTTTAGCGAGACTCTTTTCACAACAAAGCCTCCAAAATAGCCAGAAACCGAAATCAGATCGAGCCCTGTGGGACACCCCCACACCAAACACAACACCAAATACCAACTGCACTGGGCTACCAACGTCAGCACGCTGAACACTAACGCTTCACCAACAGCCTCCTGTTAGCTCACTGATCCACTAACCCAACATATTTGAATACATCACTGACTGGCAGTTATCAACAATCAATACAATATAGAATTAAACTGATTGAATACATATTTAGAGGCCTAATATTAGAATGTTGACTGTAGAGTTGATAACCACCATAATAACCATTGTATTAGTTATTCAGTTGATTCATATATGAATAGACTATATACTTTATGAATGTATAACTGAATGCAAAACTGACCCATACCATGAAACTACCACCACCATGTTACCAAGTCCTTATACTGGAATACAGTGCGTTCCTTTCTCCAGACATACTGCTTCTCATTCAAGCTGAAATGTCCTAGTTTGGTCTCATCCGTCCACAGAACACTGTTCCAGTAGTCTCCTGGATTGTCCATATAACTATGCCTATATAGCTACAACTTTAGTGAACTACATACAGGCAACAATGTTCTTCGTGGTGAGCTTTGAGTATCTCCTGGCATCCCTACCATGCTCATCATTATTGTTCAGTGTTCAGCTGATGGTGGACTGGATGGTGGACAGTGCTTAAAAGTTACACTGGGTTCTTTTGTGACCTCTCAGACTATTACACGTCTTGCTCTTGGAGTCATTTTGGTTGGTTGACCATTTCAAGAGGGTGGTTGGTGTGGCGCAATGGATAACACCACTACGTGCCATTTAACTCCCATCCCAATTCCCTGTTTGGGGTGCATTTCCCAAAACCATAGTTGCTAACTAGGTTTTGGACGATACAGCTGAGATATCATATATCATAAAAGACAATGTGGAAAACTTTAAAACAGGGCTTTAATAAATCAGTTTCTAATCACTGAGAGTTTTTGTTAGCATTATGGAAAAATCTAGAAGAAAGTCACCTGGGTTTCGAACACATATCTGTCTCAGGCACTCCCATCTTCCAGGTTATTTGTTTACAATATGAAGAAATATGAGTAGGCTTAGTAACACTTATGTATAATTATGTATACTGATTTTCATATTTTGCCCTTTTATTATAAGGTCTGTGAGTTGTTGCACGTTTTCCGTTGTGAAAGTCGGACCAAATACATTTGGAACCATGGTGGTTTGAACTATGGTGGTTCAAACCAACATGGTCCAAACAACTGTGGTACCAACAAAGATGAATGGACCCCTGTATGGGTGACTATTCTGTGCTACACCAATAGGAGTCCTTGGGCAAGACTCCTAACTCTACCTTGGCCTACCTGTAATACCATTAGGCTTGTAAGTCTCTCTGGGATGTGTGTCCTGTACAGCGACAGAGGCCAGCACTGAACTAACATGGTACGATGCATCATCGCTAAGTTACAGCGACTATGGTTTTGGGAAAGGCACCCCAGGATAAGAATCAGGGCAGCTGTTCTTACTGTCATCCCATTGACTAGTAAACATCGCTAATCCTTGAGGTACACATACTTTCACCACTCAGTGTCGTATAATTTCGCTCAATAAATAAATGAGTAATATTTTTGTCTCGTTTGTTTGTTTTGGTTCCCTTTATCTACGTTTAGGACTTTGTTTAGGTGGTGGTTGGGAACTGTATTCATCATGTGTTTGATTGGAGCATTCATGCATTGGACGGCGTGTTACCTCGCGCAGTTCGAGACGCTGGGCCACCGCCTCCAGACACTCCTGGCCGGTGCTCTCCACAGACAGCGTGCACTCGATCACATTGTTGTCCAGCAGACGGATCCGCGTCACGAAGTAGTTCTTACTCAGGACGTTGTAGCGCTTCGTGCGGCGGAGCTTCAGTCTGAACGGCATGGCTGGGCAAGGTCAGACCGGGGTCTCGGGGTCAAAAGGTCAGGGGACTGGGGTGGGGGACTAGGCCTCCTGCCCCACCCAGGGATGGCCGCACCCCCCGCTAAAGAAGTGCACCCTGGGAAGCTGGAGTCCCATTCCGAGAGGAAGCTGAGGAGCAGACAGGAAGTGGAATCCTGGGAGCTGCAGGGAGACATGGGAAACAGAGGAGGAACAAACACTGTTATTAAAGAAGCATGAAAGGTTTACCTGACACCTAGACTTAGACTTAGTACCCAGGCTGCCGCTAGACCAGATCCAGATCCACAGTCTGAGAACTGAGACGGGACACTGGCTGGAAGCAAGAAGCAAATGAGCTGCGACCACGTACAGCTTTTTGCTGAACGACTCCACATGGTTTGATCAGATGTCCGGTGAGCTAGTGCTAATTGAAGTGTACAAGCTTCCGCTACATGTTAGCACATTAACCGTGAAGCTCCGGTGCAGAAGGAAGCGTCAGGCCTCAAGCACGTCCTGGCTGATCTGCTTCGTTTGAGGTAAGAGGAGGGAAACTGGAAAACTGTAGAAGCTGTTTCTTCATCAAACTCTTTAACCCTTCACCAGGACCTGAACCAGCCACTCCCACCCTCTCCCCCAATCTCTCTTCCTCTCTCTGTCTCTCCCTCTCTCTCTCTCTCTCTCTCCCTCTCATGGACTTCAGCGTCTTTCATGTACACCACATTAAACAGGCAGGCAAAAGGTTCCTTTGAAGTGAAGCACATGTATCCTGTTTCTAAAGGAGAAAGTCTAACCCTCAATCTCTCTCTCTCTCTCTCTCTCTCTCTCTCTCTCTCTCTCTCTCTCTCTCTCTCTCTCTCTCTGTCTCTCCCTCTCTCTCTCTCTCTCTCTCTCTCTGTCTCTCTCTCTTTCTTTCTTTCTTTCTCTCTCTCTGTCTATCGTCTATCCCTCTCTCTCTCTCTCTCTCTCTCTCTCTCTCTCTTTCTTTCTTTCTTTCTCTCTCTCTCTCACCCTCTCTCTCTCTGTCTATCCCTCTCTCTCTCTCTCTCTCTCTCTCCCTCTCCCTCTCCCTCTCTCTCTCTCTCTCTCTCTCTCTCTCTATCTCTCTCTCTATCTCTCTCTCTCTTTCTTTCTTTCTCTCTCTCTCTCGCCCTCTCTCTCTGTCTATCCCTCTCTTTCTCTGTCTCTATCTCTCTCTCTCCCTCTCTCTCTCTCTATCTCTCTCTCTCTTTCTTTCTTTCTTTCTCTCTCTCTCTCGCCCTCTTTCTCTGTCTATCCCTCTCTTTCTCTGTCTCTATCTCTCTCTCTCTCTCTCTCTCTCTCTCTCTCTCTCTCTCTCTCTCCCTATATATATATATATTTTTCTATCCCTTACTCCCAATTTCTCAGTTTCTCCAAATCTCTCATCTTTTTCACTTTTTCCCTTTCTTTCTTTCTTTCTTTCTTTCTTTCTTTCTTGCTCTTTCCGACAAAGCCTCTATTCTTGTTTCTCGGCAAGTCTTTCTTTCTTTCTTTCTGGCTCTCTCCCTCTATCTGTCTCTTACTCTCTCAATTTCTCTCTCTCCATTCTCTCCAATTTTATCTTTCTCTCTGCCTCTGTAACAAAGTCTATTATTCTTTTTCTCTCTCCATTTCTTTTCTTTCTTTCTTTATCTAACCCTCTTTCTCTCTCCCCTTTGTCTCTTACTGACTTTTTCCATCAGCCCATCTCTTCCATATCCTCCTCTCTTCTCCAACTTTCTTTATTTTTCTCCCCATTTCTTTCCCTCTTTCTTTCCCTCTGTAACAAAGTTTCTATTATTTCTCTCTCTCCATCTTATATTTCTTTCTCTTCTTTTTTTTCCTTGTCTGACTATCTCTACCTCTCCTCTCTTTTTCTCTTGCTCTATTTTTCTCCCTTCCCATCTCCTTCTCTTCTTCCATGTCTCCTTCTCTTCCTCAGCTCCATTTTTTTCTCCTAATTCCCTTGATCATGTGAAATACCACCCGCACATGCACATACACAGGCTGTACCTACAGCGGAGGCCGCACCATGTACATATGCAGGCGTTTGGGGGCTCCTGGTCAGACGACCAGTCAAAACATCCACCTAGAAAATAAACAGTGAAACGTCGTGTGGTGTTTAAACTGTTCTTTCTGACTGTATAAGATTTAGGACATGATGATCATTAATCAGAGCTCGGAGTCTAATCGTACACTGTGTTCACCCGAACCCTTCTGATCCTGTGGACCAATCAGAGGGAGGCAAACAACTATATGATGTGACATCACAACCACAGCTAACCGGGATGTTCTTCTGAGATCATTCAGCCCTAGATCACACTGTCACACAATTCAACCCTGGATCTGGGTGGCAGGAGAAAGCCCCTTTAACGCAGACGAATAAATCATCTCATACCAGCACAGATCAGGAAAACATCACCATCGCAGCACAAGCTGAAAGCAGACGGAGAAGGAGTGGGAGGCCAGGGGAGGAGAAAGCAGGAGTGCCGAAGAAGAAGACGAAGAAGAGCGAGATAATGAAAGGAGAAAGAGAAGAAGAGAGAGGAATGTGTCAGCGCTTGTCTGGGTGCCGGCGGTGGGGTGCAGATAGGCGGCCTGGATCCGAGCCCAAATTCCACTCTCTCCATTTACTGCCATAACACAGCACACCTGACACAAGAACGCCCCGGGCAGCTCCGTCTGCCAGGATAAAGTTTAGGGAAGGTGAGACGGAGAATAACAGCCTGTAAACAGCAAAGACTTCCATGAATCCTGAACCCTGATGATTCGGTCTGATCGTGATTCGGTGGATCAAAACAAGTCTTACATTTCACCACAGTTCCATTCAACTCAGCAGTGGCCTACAGACGACACGCTCACGCTTTTATATTCCACTTAAACATAACCTGTGTTCAAACAAATGATCACTTTAATATTTATTCATATTACAGTCATAATCAGTCCCATACTGATGCAGCAGAAATGGGCAGTATCCTGTAGGCTCTGTCCTGTGGGCAGTGTCCTATGGGCAGTGATCTTTGGGCAGTGTCCTGTGGGCAACATCCTGTGGGCAACGTCCTGTGGGCAGCGTCTTTTGGGCAGGTTCCTGTGGGCAGCGTCTTTTGGGCAGGTTCCTGTGGGCAACGTCTTTTGGGCAGGTTCCTGTGTGCAGCATTTTGTGGGCAGTGTCCTTTGGGCAGCATCGTTTAGGCAGCGTCCTGTGGGCAGCGTCCTGTGGGCAGCATCCTGTGGGCAGTGTCCTGTGGGGAGCATCCTGTGGGCAGCATCCTGTGGGCAACATCCTGTGGGCAACGTCCTGTGGGCAGCATCCTGTGGGCAACATCCTGTGGGCAACGTCCTGTGGGCAGTGTCCTATGGGCAGTGATCTTTGGGCAGTGTCCTGTGGGCAACATCCTGTGGTCAACGTCCTGTGGGCAGCGTCTTTTGGGCAGGTTCCTGTGGGCAGCATTTTGTGGGCAGCATCGTTTAGGCAACGTCCTGTGGGCAGCATCCTTTGGGCAGTGTCCTTTGGGGCAGCATCCTTTGGCCAGTGTCCTTTGGGCAGCATCCCTTGGGCACCGTCCTGTGACCACTGATAAAGGACTAGAGGATGACCCACATGGCACTGTGCAGCAGCAGATGAGCTATCGTCTCTGACTGTCCATCTACAAGGTGGACCAGCAAGGTAGGAGTGTCTAATAGAGTGGACAGTGAGTGGACACAGTGTCTAAACACTCCAGCAGCACTGCTGCGTCTGATCCACTCACACCAGCACCACACACACTACCACACCATCACCACGTCATTGTCATTGCAGTGCTGAGAATGATCCACCACACACATACTACCTGCTCTGTGGTGGTCCTGTGGGGGTCCTGACCATTGAAGAACAGGGTAATACAGTATACAGAGAATCAGATGGACTACAGTCTGTAGCTGTAGAACTACAAAGTGCTCCTGTATGCTCAGTGGAGCTGATAACATGGACCATGAGTGTTGATACAACGGAAGTGAACGGTGGGTGTAGATAACCGTAGGCCATCCAGTCTCAGAAAGCATTATTATATAGCCAGGCCTATAAAAAAGCGAGTCGAGTCGAGTTAAAGTTTTACCGTTAGGTAAGGTTGTGGTGTTGGGGGGGCAGGCAGCATATTAGATGCATGTTTAAACTCAGCTCTGCAGACAAGCAGATCTCCAGGATCTGCTTTACACACATCACAGACATTAAACTGTCTGTTTAATCAAATGGTTAAGTCATTCGCTCTTCCCACAAGAAAGCATAGTTCAAAGCCTAGCACGGGAAATGCCTGCTGCTCTGAATGTTACTCTCAACAGCCTAATGATGAGTAATTTGATCTGTTCCTTCATTGCAGTTTCTAACAATGGGTGAATCCTGCCTTAATGGATAATTAAATGAAACTAGAAAAGCGCATTCCTAAAGGAAACGCGGAACAGCTGTGCAAATGGTTCCCACTTCCTGCTAGGCTGTGATTGCTAAAGGAGGAATGAGGGATGAATAAACAACACATAGAGGAGTGAGGGTCAGAGGGACTGTGGCATAGACTGGCTTAGCTGTCTATGAGTACCAGGACGAGGAAGAAGAGAAGAAGACGAAGAGCAACAACAACAAAAACCCAAAACTTGCAACTGGTGTTGCAAAAAATTAATGTGTGAGTGTATGGGAGGAACGAGGGATGAATAAACAACACATAGAGGAGTGCAGGTCAGTATGACTGTGGATTAGAGTTTGGGGATCTGCTCTGAGTGATTACATGCAGTTTGGTGGCTGTAGGTTAAAGGAGACATTTAAATGGGGTGAAAATGAATAGGACCTTACGGGAGGAAAGAGGGAACAGACAAGTGCGGCTCAGACCAGGAATAAATTTGTGTTTGGGGTCTGTGCTGAGATGTGAGACAGTGTCTGTTGATGGAGAATAGGTACAGATGGGCGTGCACTTTTCCACCCCATTCATTCCTGAATGGAACTAATTTCTGAGTTTTTTTCTGAAAATCGTACATTGGATCAAAAATCTGTATACAAGCACATCATTCCCAATCAGACCAAACATTCCGGAGGTGGAACAATATGGAATATCGGAGTCAATATCTCGAAAACTGCAGGACTAGTTAGCGGACAAAATAAATGTGTACCAAGAAGAAGAAGAAGATGAAGAAGAAGAAGAAGATGAAGAACAAGAAGAAGAAAAAGATGAAGATGAAGAAGAAGATGAAGAAGATGAAGATGAAGAACAAGATGAAGATGAAGAACAAGAAGAAGAAAAAGATGAAGAAGAAGAAGAACAAGAAGAAGATGAAGAAGAAGATGAAGATGAAGAAGAAGATGAAGATGAAGAACAAGAAGAAGAAGAAGAAGATTAAGAAGAAGACGAAGAAGAAGATGAAGAAGAAGACGAAGAAGAAGAAGATGAAGAAGAACAAGAACAAGAAAAAGAAGAAGATGAAGAACAAGAAGCAGAAGAAGAAAAAGATGAAGATGAAGATGAAGAAGATGAAGACGAAGAAGAAGAAGATGAAGATGAAGATGAAGATGAAGATGAAGAAAAAGGAGAAGAAGAAGAAGAAGAAGATGAAGAAGATGAAGAAGAAGAAGAAGATGATGAAGTAGAAGATTAAGAAGAAGAAGATAAAGAAGAAGAAGAAGAAGAAGAAGATGATGAAGATGAAGTAGAAGATTAAGAAGAAGATGAAGAAGAAGAAGAACAAGAACAAGAAGATGAAGAACAAGAACAAGAAAAAGATGAAGATGAAGATGAAGATGAAGAAGATGAAGACGAAGAAGAAGATGAAGAGGAAGAAGATGAAGACGAAGAAGAAGACGAAGATGAAGAAGAAGAAGATGAAGAAAAAGAAGAAGAAGAAGATAAAGAAGAAGATGAAGAAGAAGAAGATAAAGAAGAAGATGAAGAAGAAGAAGATAAAGATGAAGAGTCTTGCTCAATGCTTAGCAAAGCGCAGTCGCTAATGAGATCAGTGTATGGCTGACCGATACGGCTCTTTAACTGCACACTGCTCTGCTTGTCCAAAGGTCATCCAGATGCCGCCTTAAATCCTAACCGGAGCTGTTAAAGGGCTCAAAGTGCCACAGTGTTCTCTTCTGCTTCCCAAACCAACATGACCTAAACAAGTCTCTCCCTCACACACACACACGCAGAGGGGTTTGGGTGAGGAGGTTAGCTGAGGCTCAGTCGCGGTCAGCGCCGTGTTTAGCTGTCCTCGTCGAGTCTCGTTTGCTTGTGGTCAGCGGACGCGAGCAAAACAATGAAACAGCGCTGCGCCCTCGCCTTCACACAGGGAAAATAACAACACCAGAACACCCCCACCAAGACTCGACCTCACCTCCACACTGCCCCAACGCTTCTGCACCACTCCAGCACCAGCGCCAAGCTATTTGGAGCGCACGCAAACAGTCACAGAGTGCGCACTTTGTAATTTTGTGGCTCGGAAAATATATAGTGTAGGAAAAGAGAGAGAGAGAGGGAGAGAGGAAAAGAGAGAGAGAGCAAAACATACAGGCACGCACACACAAAGTCACAGTGAGAGAGACATGCTCTGAGTTTGGTGGATTCCATCTTTGAGTTCCATCTACTTGACGTTATATCCAAAGCTCACTGGACAAATTTGAGTCCCCTTGTGTGTTTAAGGTGGTAGTAACTTCAGGCTCCTGCAGATGGCGCTGCACGAGGATGATGGGGCTGTAAACACCTGTAGGGTGTGAGTGACGGGATCCATAGATTGGGAAGAGGCGCTACAGTGCAGGGAATGTCTCGTTCCATGTGTGGAAAACTCTCCAGAGCAGATGTTAATGATTGGCTAAAAGGTGTGACTGCATGTGGGCGTGGCCAAAGACCATAGTGTGAAGGAAGTAGCTGACTCTGCAGGTGTATGGAAGCGTACGGTCATACGGGTCTACCAGCAGTGGCTAAAATCCCAGTCTACAGGGAATTCTCCTCGGAATTGTGCCAGGGAAGGCCTCCACCAAATCTGGACCAACTGACCAATTCTTTGGTGCAACAGTGTCTGAACATTGATGTGGCTACATGCAGAGACTTGTCCGGTCCATGTCCAATCCAGCCTCAGCTGTTGTAGATTTAGCCCCATGTGATTCATGTTTTGGTCCGGCGAGCTTAACATTCATGAGGAAACAACACACGTACAATCAGCGGTCCGAGCCATAAACCATAGCTACCATGATATCATAAGCAATTCTCCAGTTATACTTTCCAAAAAGTCCTGTATCAGTGAACTCCTAAACATAAACTCATATCCTCCAAACAGAATGAACAGAAGTTCCTAGAAGCAGCATATGGAGTGATGTGCAGATGCGCTACGGACGACCCACCACAGGCAAAGCCTGAACCTTGACAGTGGGCGGGTGAAAGTCATACATCTGATGCCCACCCCCACAATCTGTTCTTCCAGATGGGTGATGTGGGATCTTCCAAGTGCGTCTGCAGAACAGAGGACATTCTGTCTCCAGCACAGAAGGCATAAAGGGCCTACCACACACACATACGCGTGCGCGTGCAGCTGAGTGTTCACACCTGCTGTTCATGTCTGAACTCCTTCACTGTGTGTTTGTTAAAACGTGCATGCCTGCGTGGTCATCTGTTGCCCCTCGCCCCACTTTGTTCTGCTTTATCAGCACATCTGTGCGTATGCGTGTGGAGGCAGGGAAGGCATTCTTTACCTCCACACACCGGTCATTACCATTACCCCACCAGCACACAAGAGTACGAGCTCATGACAAAGACAGAGCAAGCTACGGTGTTAAACCTGGTTTTAGGCTATGTGTATTTACTCTAGCCAAAGCAGGAGAAGGCCGCATCTTGCACTGCTGCACTGGGGCTTCGAGGCTAATGGAGCTAACAAGCAACGAAAGCCTATAATCACAGTTAGCATTGCGCAGACTGCAGGCCTTAGTTGTTATGTAATCTCAGACAGACCTGTGGTGTTTGGTATTGTATGATATACAGACAAATCAGAAAAACGTTGGCTAATAAGTGTAGCTAACTGCACTCTGTGCATTGCTAACTGATATGCTGTTTGTGTGTATTAGCCTATTGACTAATGTGGCTAAGCCTTATACTCCGGTGCAAGACTGGAGGAGCAAACTTCAGACACCAAACATGTTTTGACTGCTGATTGGAAAAGAAATCCAAGTAGTGCACATCTAAAATACATACTAAATTGTGTCAGTATGAAAAAGGAGTTTTGTGCGTTCTGCTTAATGTACTTCAGCGTTTGGAATTCATTTCTGAGTGACATTTCTGAGTAAGCTAGTTATAGTGCTAAAGCTAGTTATAGTTCTTAAGCTACTTAGGCTATAGTGCTAAAGCTACGTATAGTGCTAAAGCTAGTTATAGTGCTTAAGCTAGTAATAGTGCTAAAGCTAGTTATAGTGCTAAAGCTAGTTATAGTGCTTAAGCTAGTTATAGTGCTTATGCTAGTTATAGTGCTAAAGTTATAGTGCTTAAGCTAGTTATAGTGCTAAAGCTACTTATAGTGCTTAAGCTACTTATAGTGCTAAAGTTATAGTGCTTAAGCTAGTTATAGTGCTAAAGTTATAGTGCTTAAGCTAGTTATAGTGCTAAAGTAATAGTGCTTAAGCTAGTTATAGTGCTAAAGCTACTTATAGTGCTTAAGCTAGTTATAGTGCTAAAGCTACGTATAGTGCTAAAGCTAGTTATAGTGCTTAAGCTAGTAATAGTGCTTAAGCTACTTATAGTGCTTAAGCTAGTTATAGTGCTTAAGCTAGTTATAGTGCTAAAGCTACTTATAGTGCTTAAGCTACTTATAGTGCTTAAGCTAGTTATAGTGCTTAAGCTAGTTATAGTGCTTAGGCTAGTTATAGTGCTAAAGCTAGTTATAGTGCTAAAGCTAGTTATAGTGCTTAAGCTAGTTATAGTACTAAAGCTACTTATGGTGCTAAAGCTAGTTATAGTGCTAAAGCTACATATAGTGCTAAAGCGAGTTATAGTGCTAAAGCTAGTTATAGTGCTTAGGCTAGTTATAGTGCTTAAGCTAGTTATAGTGCTTACGCTAGTTATAGTGCTAAAGTTATAGTGCTTAAGCTAGTTATAGTGCTAAAGTTATAGTGCTTAAGCTACTTATAGTGCTAAAGCTACTTATAGTGCTTAAGCTAGTTATAGTGCTTCAGCTAGTTATAGTGCTAAAGCTACGTATAGTGCTAAAGCTAGTTATAGTGCTTAAGCTAGTAATAGTGCTTAAGCTACTTATAGTGCTTAAGCTAGTTATAGTGCTTAAGCTAGTTATAGTGCTAAAGCTACTTATAGTGCTTAAGCTAGTTATAGTGCTTAAGCTAGTTATAGTGCTAAAGCTAGTTATAGTGCTTAGGCTAGTTATAGTGCTAAAGCTAGTTATAGTGCTAAAGCTAGTTATAGTGCTTAAGCTAGTTATAGTACTAAAGCTACTTATGGTGCTAAAGCTAGTTATAGTGCTAAAGCTACATATAGTGCTAAAGCGAGTTATAGTGCTAAAGCTAGTTATAGTGCAGAAATGAATGCAGATTAGTCTAGATCTAGTGCGAAAGGACAGCGGGCCCTAACCTGAGCATCAAATCCTGTCCATCCAGTTACGTGCTAAACACAGGACCATACAGTTTCCTGGTATTGCTGAGATTCCAGAGAAACATCCCTTCTTTGGGAACTGTCAGTCGGTCAGTTGGCTCTGTTTTCCCTTATCAATCCTACAGACGCTGTAGATAGTGGTGTGATTGACTAGTGTGATTTCTGGAGAAATGAGTCGTTCGCGCTTTGAAGATACCAGCTTCTATACAAAGAGCCTCCTGTGCTTCAGCTTCAGCCCACACATCCAAACACACACCCTCATACCCAAGTATGAATCGTGTCCCGATCATTACAACAAAGAGGCCTTCTTTATCTACTAGCACTTCTTCATGAATTACTTTGAATAACAGTAGGAACATACTGTAATCTTCAGACAAAATCGACAAACTCAAGGATAAAATCCATACAAAGGCTACAAGAAAACACAGTCTCTCCAGCGCTAACAGCTAAAACACAGCCTCTCCAGCACTAACAGCTAAAACACAGTCTCTCCAGCGCTAACATCTAAAACAGCCTCTCCAGCGCTAACAGCTAAAACACAGCCTCTCCAGCGCTAACAGTTAAAACACAGTCTCTCCAGCGCTAACATCTAAAACACAGCCTCTCCAGCGCTAACAGCTAAAAACACAGCCTCTCCAGCGCTAACAGCTACAACACGGCCTCTCCAGCAAGAACAGCTAAAACACAGCCTCTCCAGCGCTAACAGCTAAAACACAGCCTCTCCAGCGCTAACAGCTAAAACACAGTCTCTCCAGCGCTAACAGCTAAAACACAGCCTCTCCAGCGCTAACAGCTAAAACACAGCCTCTCCAGTGCTAACAGCTAAAACACAATCTCTCCAGCGCTAACAGCTAAAACCCAGTCTCTCCAGTGCTAACAGCTAAAAACACAGTCTCTCCAGCGCTAACATCTAAAACACAGCCTCTCCAGCGCTAACATCTAAAACACAGCCTCTCCAACGCTAACATCTAAAACACAGTCTCTCCAGCACTAACATCTAAAACACAGCCTCTTCAGCGCTAACAGCTAAAAACACAGTCTCTCCAGCACTAACATCTAAAACACAGTCTCTCCAGCACTAACATCTAAAACACAGTCTCTCCAGCGCTAACAGCTAAAACACAGCCTCTCCAGCGCTAACAGCTAAAACACAGCCTCTCCAGCACTAACATCTAAAACACAGCCTCTCCAGCGCTAACAGCTAAAACACAGTCTCTCCAGCGCTAACGGCTAAAAACACAGTCTCTCCAGCGCTAACGGCTAAAAACACAGTCTCTCCAGCACTAACAGCTAAAACACAGTCTCTCCAGCGCTAACGGCTAAAAACACAGCCTCTCCAGCGCTAACAGCTAAAACACAGTCTCTCCAGCGCTAACATCTAAAACACAGTCTCTCCAGCACTAACATCTAAAACACAGCCTCTCCAGCGCTAACAGCTAAAACACAGTCTCTCCAGCGCTAACGGCTAAAAACACAGTCTCTCCAGCGCTAACGGCTAAAAACACAGTCTCTCCAGCACTAACAGCTAAAACACAGTCTCTCCAGCGCTAACGGCTAAAAACACAGTCTCTCCAGCGCTAACAGCTAAAACACAGTCTCTCCAGCGCTAACGGCTAAAAACACAGTCTCTCCAGCGCTAACAGCTAAAAACACAGTCTCTCCGGTGCTAACAGCTAAAACACAGTCTCTCCAGCGCTAACAGCTAAAAACACAGTCTCTCCGGTGCTAACAGCTAAAACACAGTCTCTCCATGAAATAGTATTCCAACAGTATTTGCAGAGCTGATCTACACCAAGCATGATGAGCTTTAAAACAAATTTGAAATAAATTTCAGAAAGTCTAGAAGGCCCTAAGCTTTTCTCTACTGGATATTTAGCATTGAACTTCAGCTCAGCTAAAGACGCAACGGGTGAATCCTGAGCAGGATGTGGGAAACTGACCCGAACAGATCCCGCTTGACTCACACACAAACACACGGTCTGCCCGATAACACAACACTGGCTTACACAGATATGATCTAATCACACCCATGCACATGCACGCGTTTCATCTGCAGCCATTTAATCAGCCTTAGACCAGCTTCAGACACAAACACCGGACCAGCAGTCACCTCACCACTGTCGCACACCGGGCACCAGTAAAAGGTCTCGGCGGTTTCCTCTATTTATGTTTTCCATAATTTTATGATTCCAGCGACCTTTGTTTCCTTCAGTTGGTGAAAGACAAATACACACATTCACAGGTCTGCTAAAGCCCATGCTGATACAATTTTGGACTCCACGTCAGCCAGCGCATTAGTGCGTCTGCTATCAGCTCAGGCTAAACCAGAGCCAAACCCTGTTACGCAGTTTCAGAGCATCCTACGCTCGCTAAGTGATAAACGTGTCTGGTGTTTTGATGTTAAGCACATTCATTATATCGGAGCCACAGTAATTTTCCGTAGCTCTTACCTGAGACAAATATGCTAACAATCGGAATATGAGTTGGTTGGGTTGTGGCCGGTGCATGCCTGGAAAGGAAGACCCAGTGAACAGAAATCGGATTTGATAATTTAATACTCGTGCTAAGTAAACTCCCTAAATAACGTTCTACTGATCAGTAAACGACTGATACATTCCACCATATTTCCTTCTCCAGGTATAAACTGGGCGGTCCTAATCGTGGGTAATGCTTACATAAGCATTCCCTGGGCCAATCACAAGGCTTACATCTCTGTACCCGCCCACACAAACTGTTTCGGAATCAGAGACACTTAGCGAGCTAAAGCTAACCAGCATAACCAACAGCTAGCAAGCTAGACCTCCTGTCTGTCAACATATCTATACACCAACACTGTTCCTTTATTCATTCATTTCTTTATCCATACACCAACCACGTTTTTTCATCCATTCATTCCTTCATCTATAGACCAACATTGTTACCTCATTCGTTCAGTCCTTTATCCATCACCAACATTGTTCCTTAATCCGGTCATTCCTTTATCCATCACCAACATTGTTCCTTCATCCATCCATTCCTTTATCCATACACCAACGTTGTTCCTCCATCCGTTCATTCCTTTACCCTTCACCAACATTGTTCCTTCATCCATCCATTCCTTTAACCGTACACCAACGTTGTTTCTTCATCCATTCATTCCTTAATCCATCACCAACATTGTTCCTTCATCCATCCATTCCTTTAACCGCACACCAACGTTGTTTCTTCATCTATTCATTTCTTTATCCATCACAACTGTGCTCCCTCATCCATCCGTTCCTTTATCCATACACCAACGTTGTTCCTTCATCCGTTCATTCCTTTATCCATCGGCAACATTGTTCCTTCATTCGTTCATTCCTTAATCCATATACCAACATTGTTCCTTCATCCATCCATTCCTTTAACCGTACACCAATGTTGTTTCTTCATCCATTCATTCCTTATTCCATCACCAACATTGTTCCTTCATCCATCCGTTCCTTTATCCATACACCAACGTTGTTCCTTCATCCGTTCATTCCTTTATCCATCGGCAACATTGTTCCTTCATTCGTTCAT
>JAMWET010000826.1:205000-212500 GCA_024036415.1 Prochilodus magdalenae | reverse complement strand
TAACACCACTACCCGCCAGGGAGCCACCACCACACGTGGGATACTGGGGTTCGAATCCTGGTCTGGGGGACTATGCTGTGCTACCCCAATAAGAGTCCTTGGGTAAGACTCCTAACACCACATTGGCCTACCTGTACTATGATTAACCTTGTAAGCCGCTCTGGATAAGAGCGTCAGCTAAATGCCAGAAATCTAGACAAGAAACGGCGTCTGAGGAGCATTCCCCAGATTTGGGAACCACATGGAACAACCAGTAAAACGCCAGGGACGGCATCCACCAAATCTGGCCCAACTGACCAATTTGTTGATGTAAAAGTGTCTGAACATTGACAGGGCCTACATCCAGAAACCTGTTCCGTCCTTGTCAAATCCAGTAGCATTACATGCTATCTGTTTCAGTCAGGGGTGCCTAATTTTTTGTCCGGTGGGCTTATAAACTCAGAAGACACGTGGATGTTCAGTGGTGGTTCACATGGTAACTAAGCAGCTACTTCTTACCACCTACATATTATAGACACCTCTGCTTCCCATCACCACCAATGAACCATACCCAACCTCTCTGAGTAACTTTGTTTACATATTATTGATTGACTTATGGATTAGCGTTCAAACACTGAGACGTTCCTAAGAATCCTCCTACAAGCCATTCAAAAACTCTCAACACCAAACACCATACCAAAGTATGCTGCTAAAGCTAAAACCATTAGCATCTCACACACTGAAGCAAGCATTTGATCCACGTTTGATTGATAACGGGACGCCGTACAGCCCAGAACCACTTGAGCAAGTCTATTTGAGAGTACTAAACAACCTGACACTATGTAAGTGTGCAATGATTTAATCGTGCAGCTAGCATAATGCTAACCGTTGTGCAGCTAAGCTTCCATTGCTTGTTAGCTATATTAGCACACTACATTTAACCCATCCGTGAAGTGGAGCACCCACATACACACACTAGAGGGCAGTCAGCACACTTACCCGGCCCCCCTGGAGCAAATGGGGGTTAGGGAACCTCAGTCCTTACTATTGGTTCAAGGAAATGAAGCCAGAACCCTCCAGTTACCAGGCTGGTTCCAGTCCAACACTGAGAAAGTAAACCTCAGACACCAAACCCGTCCTGCCTAACATCTGAACGTTTGATTTCATCATACGACAGCTATTCAGCATGTGTGTTTATCTGAGGTGTGGAATTTCGAGTGGTCTGCCACAGAGTTCAGCTCTCCGTCCAGATGTGTACATGTCCGCAACCCTATAGCTATGCTGCATCTGCCTGTCCCATGTTTTTCAGCTCGTCTGTGATGATGATGCAACACACAAGTTGGAGCATGCTCTATTTACACAATGGAGTAGAGAAAGAGAGAGAGAGAGAGAGAGAGAGAGGTGGAGAAGTGGAGGCGAGACAATGTTCAGTGCCTTGAATCCCACTGGAAACAAAACAACCGAGCCAAACAGACGAATGAGAGGCAGACAGACAGATCAGCGTGTGCGTGTTTAAGAATATCAGTCATTCAGGACATCCTTCTATTGTGTAGCTTATCTTCCACACTCAAGCAGAAGCCTCCGTCTGTGGAAACTATGAGCACGAGCCAACACGGCGTGCGCCCGCATGTTTGTTTTCGAATGTTTCCAGGGCAGAAAACGTCCCTATACGGTTTACAGTACTACTGTAAATACCGTAGAACCTGAAGTGACCTTGAATACGTTTCAGGTCCCTCTAAAATACATCCCACTGGGGGTTACTGGAGGAACATGAAAGTCCGTGAGCTCTGCCAGGAACCTCTAAGCACCAAACTTTAGTTCTAGGCTCAAGGAGAAACTCTCTTTACTTAACAAACTCATTGGTGGATCCTAGAAGAACCCTAGACTTCTGAATACATCTTAGCTTCTTCTAAAATACATCCCACTGGGGTTTACAGGAGGAGTCCTTCAAAGTACAGACACAGTAGTTCTAGGTTGATCAAGCGCCATTGGGGGATCCTAGAGGAACTCTCTCTGTCTGGCATTCGAGCAGGTTTCTTAAACACTTCACTGAGTAAGTAACCAAAACTTTGGCGAGCTGGGTGAACTGCATATGTGGTGTTCTGGCTGCACGTGATGTGATACTGAAAGCTCAGACGGCTGTGGATAGTAAGCCAAAACATTATGATCTCCTCTGTTTGTATATAAACAGTCTATGACGAAGATCTCGCTGCGTGTATGAGAACTGCTTTGAGACAGAGTGAGCCAAAGTCAATGATTGGCTGCATTCCCACTGCTGAAGGACTTAAAGCATCAGCCTTTTCTCACGAGAACTGCAGGCAGGGCTGCACAGTGTACTGGTTGGTACATTGTGCATTACTGCTAGTACTATGTACCTTATTGCTATCACTATTTACATTATCACTATTACTATACTCATTATAGCTATTACTATATCCATTATCGCTATTACTATTTACATTATCACTATTACTATACTCATTATAGCTATTACTATATCCATTATCGCTATTACTATTTACATTATCGCTATTACTATTCGCATTATAGCTATTACTATATCCATTATCGCTATTACTATTTACATTAGTGCTATTACTATGTGCATTATTGCTATTACTATATCCATTATTACTATTTAAATTATTGCTATTACTATATGCATTATTGCTATTACTGTTTACATTATTGCTATTACTATATGCATTATTGCTATTACTATATCCATTATTGCTATTACTATTTACATTATTGCTATTACTATACGCATTATTGCTATTACTATGTGCATTATTGCTATTACTATTTACATTATTGCTATTACTATATGTATTATTGCTATTACTATACGCATTATTGCTATTACTATATCCATTATTGCTATTACTATTTACATTATTGCTATTACTATATGTATTATTGCTATTACTATACGCATTATTGATATTACTATTTACATTATTGCTATTACTATACGCATTATTGCTATTACTATACGCATTATTGCTATTACTATTTACATTATTGCTATTACTATACGCATTATTGCTATTACTATTTACATTATTGCTATTACTATACGCATTATTGCTATTACTATTTACATTATTGCTATTACTATACGCATTATTGCTATTACTATACGCATTATTGCTATTACTATTTACATTATTGATATTACTATTTACATTATTGCTATTACTATACGCATTATTGCTATTACTATTGACATTATTGCTATTACCATTTACATTATTGCTATTACTATATGTATTATTGCTATTGCTATGTGCATTATTGCTATTACTATATCCATTATTGCTATTACTATTTACATTATTGATATTACTATTTACATTATTGCTATTACTATATGTATTATTGCTATTACTATTTACATTATAGTTATTACTATATCCATTATTGCTATTACTATACGCATTATTGCTATTACTATTTACATTATTAATATTACAATTTACATTATTGCTATTACTATATGTATTATTGCTATTACTATTTACATTATTGCTATTACTATGTCCATTATTGCTATTACTATTTACATTATTGCTATTACTATTTACATTATTGCTATTACTATGTCCATTATTGCTATTACTATTTACATTATTGCTATTACTATATGCATTATTGCTATTACTATTTACATTATTGCTATTACTATTTACAATTATTGCTGTTACTATATGCATATATTTTGGTGCATCTGCAACTACAATGAAACTGATGCATTGAATGCCCTTGATTTAAATGTCCACATCATTTCCATAAAAGTAACATCACCAACTGTGTCCAATGTATTCATGTGACGACAAGTGAGACAAGTCAATTCGACTCATTGATGGTGTTAAATAATGGGCTGCATTCATCAAAATAGTTGCAAACTGGTGCGCTTACTTCTAAAAGCTCAAATGAATTTGCCGGAGTGTGTATGAGCCAAACTACCACATTTGCCAAACCACAATGCCTCCCTGCAACGGGATGCAGAGCGCTGCGCTGTACTTTCAGAATAGCCGTAAACTGTTTTAGAGACTCGTAAAAATGAAATGTATTTGCCAGAATAGCTGCAAGTGGCTGTAAAAGCAGAATGCATTTGCAACAACTGGATTGAAATGATGCATGTGTGCACTGTGTGAGGGAGCTGTTGCATTAAGTCATGCTTACATGGCTTACAAAACACAGAATTAATTTGCAACACTAAGAGATTATGCACTAAAGCAGTGTATGTGTCGAAGCAGCTGCAAGTTATTGTGCATGAACTAATAAACACATGATGCATTTGGCATAATAGTTGCAAGCAGCTACAGTGATCCAAAAAAAGATGAATGTATTCGCAACAACAGGGAGGAAATTCTGCATGCGACATAGTTGTGAGCTGTTGCGTTATTACTGATATAAACATGAAATGCATTTGCCAGAATGCGTGTGATAATGCATTCATACGCTTTATATATCAGATTGGTTGCAAACTGCTGCAAACACCTGGAACAAAAAACACCTCGAGTTAAATTATGCATGCGCGCATGTTTTTGTGAAAATAGTTGCGAGCTGTTGCATTGACTCATGT
This sequence comes from Prochilodus magdalenae, assembly GCA_024036415.1. Classification (NCBI taxonomy): domain Eukaryota; kingdom Metazoa; phylum Chordata; class Actinopteri; order Characiformes; family Prochilodontidae; genus Prochilodus; species Prochilodus magdalenae. Next base: position 207,930 of record JAMWET010000826.1, on the reverse strand, counting down.
GTTCGCAAGACTAGGAAGGAATTTATGCATTAGAGCACTGCATCCCTCAAAACAGTTGGAAGCTGGTGCATTAACTCAAACATGTAATGTATTTGCCTGAACAGTTGCAAGCTGCTTAATGCCCTTGCAACACCAGGTGTGAAATGATGCATTAGTACACTGTATAGTTCTGAGCTGTTGGATTATCAGGCCTGTAAAAATGCATGTGACGATGCATTAATGCGCTTAATCTATCAAATTAGTTACAGTAACAAAAAACACATGCATTTTCCATAATAGTTGCACAATGTATATGCATTAAAGCACTGCATCGCTCAAAACTGTTGCAAGCTGTTGCATTAACACAGACATGTGATGCATTCTCTAGAATAGTTACAAGTGGCTTCAGTGCCTCATAAAAACTCAATGCATATGCAACAACAGGGTGACATGATGCCTTGATTCACCGTGTTTGACAAATCTGCTGCGACCTGTCGCATTAATTCATAAGCATGTAATGCATTTGGAAGTATAGTTGCAAACTGCCTCAATGTTGCCTCTGTAACTGCAGTAAAATGATACATTTGTGCCTCGTACAGTTCTGAGCCTGAGTCATAAAGAGTCATAAAGAACTAAAACGCATTGGCTGAAAAAATGCAGGTGATAATGCATTAATGCATTTTATATCAAAATAGTTGTGATATAAAATGCTAACACAAAAAGTTCAGTTGCAAGCTGTTTCCTCATAAAACTAGTGAAGCTATGAATTGAAACACTGCAGCTGTAGTTGCGAATTGCTGTGCTAAGTCATGAACACGTACTGCAGTTTCCAAAATTTTGAGACATTTGCAGATTCCATTCATCTAAACACCTGCACGGCTGGCTCATGGTTGCATTAATTCATAAACACATGATGCATGTGCCATGATTGTTGCAAGCTGCTTCACTGACTTACAACAAAGCAGGACACAACAGGAGTGAAATGATGGATTTGCACCCCATGTATGCCAAATCAACTGCAACCTGTTGCATTAATTCATAAGCATGTGATGCATTTGGCTGTTTAGTCACAAGCTGCTTCAATGTTGAATTCGTGACTGCGGTAAAACGATACATTTGTGCAACGTATGATGATCTGAGCTGTTCTAAATAACCAAAATGCATTTGCAAGAAATGCTGGCGATAATGCATGACTGCATTTCATATCAGAAAAGTCACGCCCCACAGTAAAATGCTACGACTACAGTAACACAAAAAAACTGGCAAGCTGATTTACTGACTCATTAAAAGTGTTTTTGCAATAATAAAAGTGAAACTGTACTGAAACACTGCAGCTGTAGTTGCGACGGCTGCATTAAGTCATAGGATAGCTGGAAGCTGCTTCACTGACTCACAGAGACAGAACAGAGTTTGCCACAACCGGGGAGAAATTACGCATCTGTGCACCGCATTCATCCTAACACTTGCATGGCTCGTGGTTGCACTGGTGCATTTGCCCTAATCGTCGCAAGCTGCAATGTTGACTCACAACAATGCAGGACGCATTCGCAAGAACAGGAGTGGAAGTATGCATTAAAGAAGAGTATTCCTTAACGTGCAAGCATGCGACGCATGTATATCGCATTTGCACCAGTAGTACAGTCATGCATGTGTGCGCTGGATGGTTGCAGTCTTGCCTGAATGCCTGGGATAATGCCTCCACAACTTCATGCACTTTCCAGAATATTATGCATGCACTGTAAAGCCTATATAGCATTTCCCAGAGCTGTGGTTTGATAATGCGCCCCTGCAGCAGCTGCAATGCATCTGGTTTGTGCATTAACTGTTGCATTTGTTCGTGCATTAATGGACTACATTAGCTGGAACAGCTCTAGGACTCTGTATGAACTGCATATGAATGATCCATAATAGCTGTCATCTGCTTGGCTTGGCATCTACGCTTCTCATCTCTCACATAAATGGGAAAAACAGCGAGTGCAGGTCAGAACTTGTCCCAGACCCTGTTACACCCCCGCCTCTCTCTCTCTCTCCTCCAGGAATGCCCGCGTGAAGGTAAAAGAAAGGAGGAAAGAAAGAGGGAAGTAAAGGAAAGGGGAGAACACCAGAAAGCAGAGGAGAGCTTTTTCTCCAGAGCTCGTGTTGACTGGAACTGTGTGGCTCGTGCTGGAGATCAGCGAGCCAAGCGGCCCAGTCAGCTCCAGCGGGAGGCTCGCTGTGTGAAAGACTCACCGTGTTGTTGTTCTTCTCCTCCTCGCGCAACTTCACAAGCCCATTTTGGTTAGTGGGGTGTTTTTTTAAGGGGGGTGGGGGGGTGGGGGGAGTGGGGGGGCGGAGGTGTTTGCGGCTGTTCCAACAAAGCGGTTCCTTGTAACCGAGAGCGATCAGAACCCCTCCATAATCCTCAGAAGGAGCTGGGTCGTCCCGGCCATGAGGGGGGGAAAGTTGGGACGACAACAAAAGTCGAGACCCTTTGTGTGAAGCAGGGTGACCGCGGGAGGCGAGTGTCTACGTGCGCTCGCGAAGTCAGAGCTGGGAAAGAAAGGAAGCCCAGCGGATCCTCTCCGGTAGCTTCGCTGCTCTTCCGCGAAGCGAGACTCCCCTCCCAAAAAACAGTCCTGAACAAGAAGGGACTCCTCAGGGGGAGGACACGCGCGGCCTTAGTGGTCAGTCGGGGTGAGTGTATCCCAGGTTCTCCCTCTCCGGGCTGTGCTGACTGAGGATATTCCCATTTCTCCCGGACATGGAGAAGCTGAGGATCAGCTCTAATGGCCCTGCCCTCCTGACATAAGGAGCGAGGAATTTGAGGAATGCGAGGCTAAACGGAGGAGAGAGAGAGAGAGAGAGAGAGAGAGAGAGGGAGGGAGGAAAAAGAGAGAGCAAAAGAGAGAGGAAAGGGGGCGGCGGGAGAGAGGCAGGAGAAAGACAGGGAGAAGAGAGAAAGAGAGAGGGAT
>JAMWET010000826.1:172500-197500 GCA_024036415.1 Prochilodus magdalenae | reverse complement strand
CCTCCACCCGATAGAACACCTTTGGGATGGATTAGAGCGGAGACTGCGAGCCAGGCCTTCTCGTCCAACATCAGTGTCTGACCTCACAAATGTGCTTCTGGAAGAATGGTCAGAAATTCCCATAAGCACAGTAATTCCTTAACTTTGTGGAAAGCCTAGGGGGGTTGAATCTCTTATAGCTGCAAAGTGTGGGCCGACATCATACTAAACCCTATGGATTCAGAAAGGGATGGGAATATAATATACCAAAGTTGAATATTTCTGCCATATCTCCACCTCCAATATCGATTTTGTTGGGCATAAAACAGAGTTTTTTAAAAACTGTAGTTCTCCTTTCAGTTTAGTGAATATTCATGATGGACCGACCAATAGAATCGCTCCAAACCTGCTTAGTAATAAACCTTGTTCTATCAGCTCCACTGCAGGGTAAGAAAGCTGGTTCCTCCTCCTGTAAAGCTCCATTCTGGAGGATTTTAAGGTGGACTGTATAATTCCACGAGTGCTATTTTATAGTTTGACGTCTTCACTTTTATTCCAAGGTAAAGCATTAAGATGAACATCAGGAGAACCTTCTATGAGTAGCTGGCTGTAAACTTTAGAATGGTAGTGGAGTCAGATATGCTTGGTGTCCAAATGGTGCTTATAAACTGGACCTGAGATGCTAATATGGCAAGTCACTGGAACACTGGAAGTCAGCAGTCACCAAACTGTACTGCTTATCCTTCTGGGGTGGGCAATAGGCAGGACACACCCTGGACAGGCTGCCAGTCCATTACAGGGCAGCACACAGACTCATACACCGTGGGGGACGTACACCTGAATGCACGTCTCCGGCCTGGGGGAGGGAACCTGGACCCACCCAGACATGCAAACTCCACCTAGAAAGGACCCCTGATGCCCAAGCCCATGTCATTCTTGCTGTGAGGCTACAGAGCTACCCACTACACCAACATTCGCATCCAGGTCTGCATCATGGACATTGCAGACTTCCCAATGCATACATGGCATGGCATTCATACATAAGGCGAGTGGGAATGGCTTCCAATAGCGTTCAGCAGTGAAGGTTTGTTGCTCACAGGACGTCATACTGCGTGACTCATATGCTGGTCAGGATGCTGTCTAAGCTGATTAGGGGATTCCCTGTCTTTGGGTGACCATACACTTCCGTTGTTTGTTAGCAGCATGTGCCTGACAAAAATCCCGCACGCAGATTCCAGGATATCCCTGGAAAGCTGGATAGCTTAAGCCCAAAATGAGGGCTGTCCAGTAGGAATATCCCAGTTTTAGCTCCTCGTGTCGAAGCTTCATCCAAAGGAAAGTGGGAAGAAAGTTCCCTGACCATAATAAATAGGCACACAATGCCATAAAGCTCACATCGCGTTACCTCACCACTCCAAAACTGCCCATTTGCCAGAAGCGCAGGGTGCTGAGAGCTTTGACCTTTTCCCAGCTGGAAGGGAAAATGCTTTTTAGTGTGAGGGCTCATTTGGATCCACCGCTGTGCTTCTGGGAATCTCTCATTAAAACACACTCTCCACTGTGGAGAGCCAGGGTGAGGACTTCCACTCTCCATCTCTCACTGTAGATCTATATAATCACTCCGACTGATCTAATTAAGGACTCTTGCTGCAGAGGCTATCACATGGTTGATCGGAGAGCAACCCACCCAGAGAGAACAAGGCCAGTTATATAAGGCCAGGTAAGTGAGTAAGGAGGTAGGTGAGGGTGGAGGCATATGAGGGAAAAGGTAATGTAAGTGAGTAAGGAGGTGAGTGAATGAGGAGAAGGTTGGGGTGAGGGTTAGTGAGGGAGGAGGTAAGTTAGTAGGAGGGTGGGTGAGGTTGAGGGCGAAAGTGAGTGAGGGAGGAAGTGAGTGAGTAAGGAGGTGAGTGATGTAGGAGGCGGGTGAGGTTCAGGTCAAGGTGGGTGAGGGAGGAAGTATGCGAGTAGGAAGCTGAGTGAAGTAGGAGGAGGGTGAGGTTGAGGGCGAAGGTGAGTGAGGGAGGAGGTAAGTAAATGAGGAGGAGGGTGAGGCTGAGGGCGAAGGTGAGTGAGGGAGGAGGTAAGTAAATGAGGAGGAGGGTGAGGGCGAAGGTGAACAGGGAGAACAGGGCCAGTTATATAAGGCCAGGTAAGTGAGTAAGGAGGTAGGTGAGGGGTGGAGACATATGAGGGAAAAGGTAATGTAAGTGAGTAAGGAGGTGAGTGAATGAGGAGAAGGGTTGGGGTGAGGGTTAGTGAGGGAGGAGGTAAGTTAGTAGGAAGGTGGGTGAGGTTGAGGGCGAAAGTGAGTGAGGGAGGAGGTGAGTGAGTAAGGAGGTGAGTGATGTAGGAGGCGGTTGAGGTTCAGGTGAGGGTGGGTGAGGGAGGAGGTGAGTGAGTAAGGAGGTGAGTGATGTAGGAGGTGGGTGAGGTTCAGGGTGAAGGTGGGTGAGGCAGGAGATAAGTGAGTAAGGAGGAGGGTGAGGTTGAGGGCGAAGGTGAGTGAGGGAGGAGGTAAGTGAGTAAGGAAGAGGGTGAAGTTGAGGACAAAGGTGAGTGAGGGAGGTGATAAATGAGTAAGGAGGAGGTAAGTGAGTGACGAGGAAGGTGAGAGAGGGTGGAGGTAAGCGATTAAGGAGGTGAGTGAGGTAGGAGGTGGGTGAGGTTGAGAAGGAACCTGAGTGAGGGAGGAGGCAAGTGAGTAAGGCGAAGAGTAGGGTTGAAGGCGAAGGTGAATGAGGGAGGAGGTAAGTGAGTATGGAGGTGGGTGAGGGCCAAGGTGAGTGAGGGAAAGGGCAAGTGAGTAAGGAGCTGAGTGAGGTAGGAGGAGGGTGAGGTTGAGGGCGAAGGTAAATGAGGGAGGAGGTAAGTGAGTGAGGGTGAAGGTGAGTGATTGAGAAGGTAAGTGAGTAAGGAGCTGAGTGAGGTAGGAAGAGGATGAGGTTGAGGGCGAAGGTAAGAGAGGGATTAGGTATGTGAGTAAGGAGCTGAGTGAGGTAGGAGGTGGGTGAGGTTGAGGGCGAAGGTGAGTGATTGAGAAGGTAAGTGAGTAAGAAGGAGTGTGAGGGCGAAGGTGAGTGAGGGAGGAGGTAAGTGAGTAAGGAGGTAAGTGAGTAAGGAGGAGTGTGGGGGCGAAGGTGAGTGACGGAGGAGGTAAGTGAGTAAGGAGGTAAGTAAGTAAGGAAGAGGTTGAGGTTGAGGGTAAAGGTGAGTGAGGGAGAAGGTAAGTGAGTAAGGAGGTAAGTAAGTAAGGAGGAAGGTGAAGTTGAGGGTAAAGGTGAGAGAGGGAGGAGGTGTGCGAGTAAGGAGGTAAGTAAGTAAGGAGGAAGGTGAAGTTGAGGGTAAAGGTGAGAGAGGGAGGAGGTGTGCGAGTAAGGAGCTGAGTGAAGTAGGAGGTGGGTGAGGTTGAGGGCGAAGGTGAGAGAGGGAGGAGGTGTGCGAGTAAGGAGCTGAGTGAAGCAGGAGGAGGGTGAGGTTGAGGGTGAAGGTGAGAGAGGGAGGAGGTGTGCGAGTAAGGAGCTGAGTGAAGTAGGAGGTGGGTGAGGTTGAGGGCGAAGGTGAGAGAGGGAGGAGGTGTGCAAGTAAGGAGCTGAATGAAGTAGGAGGAGGGTGAGGTTGAGGGTGAAGGTGAGTGAGGGAGAAGGTGTGCGAGTAAGGAGCTGAGTGAAGTAGGAGGTGGGTGAGGTTGAGGGCGAAGGTGAGAGAGGGAGAAGGTGTGCGAGTAAGGAGCTGAGTGAAGTAGGAGGTGGGTGAGGTTGAGGGCGAAGGTGAGAGAGGGAGAAGGTGTGCGAGTAAGGAGCTGAGTGAAGTAGGAGGTGGGTGAGGTTTTGGCAAAGGTAAGTAAGTAAGGAGGTAAGTGAGTGAGGAGGAAGGTGAGTGAGGGAGGAGGTAAGTAAATGAGGAGGAGGGTGAGGTCGAGGGAGTAGGTGGGTGAGGGAGGAGGTGAGTGAAGTAGGAGGAGGGTGAGGTCGAGGGCGAAGGTGAGTGAGGGAGGAGGTAAGTAAATGAGGAGGAGGGTGAGGCTGAGGGCGAAGGTGAGTGAGGGAGGAGGTAAGTAAATGAGGAGGAGGGTGAGGCTGAGGGCGAAGGTGAGTGAGGGAGGAGGTAAGTAAATGAGGAGGAGGGTGAGGCTGAGGGCGAAGGTGAGTGAGGGAGGAGGTAAGTAAATGAGGAGGAGGGTGAGGCTGAGGGCGAAGGTGAGTGAGGGAGGAGGTAAGTAAATGAGGAGGAGGGTGAGGCTGAGGGTGAAGGTGAGTGAGGGAGGAGGTAAGTAAATGAGGAGGAGGGTGAGGTTGAGGGCGAAGGTAAGTGAGGGAGGAGGTAAGTAAATGAGGAGGAGGGTGAGGGTGAGGCTGAGGGCGAAGGTGAGTGAGGGAGGAGGTAAGTAAATGAGGAGGAGGGTGAGGTTGAGGGCGAAGGTAAGTGATGGAGGAGGTAAGTAAATGAGGAGGAGGGTGCGGTGGAAAGAGTATGCGGGTGAGGGAGGAGGTGAGTGAAGTAGGAGGAGGGTGAGGTCGAGGGAGTAGGCGGGTGAGGGAGGAGGTGAGTGAAGTAGGAGGAGGGTGAGGTTGAGGGCGAAGGTGAGTGAGGGAGGAGGTAAGTAAATGAGGAGGAGGGTGAGGTCGAGGGAGTAGGCGGGTGAGGGAGGAGGTGAGTGAAGTAGGAGGAGGGTGAGGTTGAGGCCGAAGGTGAGTGATGGAGGAGGTAAGTAAATGAGGAGGAGGGTGAGGGTGAGGCTGAGGGCGAAGGTGAGTGAGGGAGGAGGTAAGTAAATGAGGAGGAGGGTGAGGCTGAGGGCGAAGGTGAGTGAGGGAGGAGGTAAGTAAATGAGGAGGAGGGTGAGGTTGAGGGCGAAGGTGAGTGAGGGAGGAGGTAAGTAAATGAGGAGGAGGGTGAGGTCGAGGGAGTAGGCGGGTGAGGGAGGAGGTGAGTGAAGTAGGAGGAGGGTGAGGTTGGGTTGAGGGCCGAAGGTGAGTGAGGGAGGAGGTAAGTAAATGAGGAGGAGGGTGAGGCTGAGGGCGAAGGTGAGTGATGGAGGAGGTAAGTAAATGAGGAGGAGGGTGAGGTTAAGGGCGAAGGTGAGTGAGGGAGGAGGTAAGTAAATGAGGAGGAGGGTGAGGTCGAGGGAGTAGGTGGGTGAGGGAGGAGGTGAGTGAAGTAGGAGGAGGGTGAGGTTGAGGGCGAAGGTGAGTGAGGGAGGAGGTAAGTAAGTGAGGAGGAGGGTGAGGCTGAGGGCGAAGGTGAGTGAGGGAGGAGGTAAGTAAATGAGGAGGAGGGTGAGGCTGAGGGCGAAGGTGAGTGAGGGAGGAGGTAAGTAAATGAGGAGGAGGGTGAGGTCGAGGGAGTAGGCGGGTGAGGGAGGAGGTGAGTGAAGTAGGAGGAGGGTGAGGGTGAGGGCGAAGGTGAGTGAGGGAGGAGGTAAGTAAATGAGGAGGAGGGTGAGGCTGAGGGCGAAGGTGAGTGAGGGAGGAGGTAAGTAAATGAGGAGGAGGGTGAGGTTGAGGGCGAAGGTGAGTGAGGGAGGAGGTAAGTAAATGAGGAGGAGGGTGAGGCTGAGGGCGAAGGTGAGTGAGGGAGGAGGTAAGTAAGTGAGGAGGAGGGTGAGGCTGAGGGCGAAGGTGAGTGAGGGAGGAGGTAAGTAAATGAGGAGGAGGGTGAGGGTGAGGCTGAGGGCGAAGGTGTGTGTGGGAGGTGGTAAGTAAATGAGGAGGAGGGTGAGGCTTGAGGGCGAAGGTGAGTGAGGGAGGCGGTAAGTAAAAAAGGAGGAGGGAGGTGAGGCTGAGGGCGAAGGTGAGTGAGGGAGGAGGTAAGTAAATTGAGGAGGAGGGTGAGGCTTGAGGGCGAAAGGTGAGTGAGGGAGGAGGTAAGTAAATGAGGAGGAGGGTGAGGCTGAGGGCGAAGGTGAGTGAGGGAGGAGGTAAGTAAGTGAGGAGGAGGGTGAGGCTGAGGGCGAAGGTGAGTGAGGGAGGCGGTAAGTAAATGAGGAGGAGGGTGAGGCTGAGGGCGAAGGTGAGTGAGGGAGGAGGTAAGTAAATGAGGAGGAGGGTGAGGCTGAGGGCGAAGGTGAGTGAGGGAGGAGGTAAGTAAATGAGGAGGAGGGTGAGGCTGAGGGCGCGAGGCGGATGTGAGGGAGGAGGTAAGTAAGTAGGAGAGGGGGGTGAGGCTTTGAGGGACCGAAGGTGAGTGAGGGAGGAGGTAAGTAAATGAGGAGGAGGGTGAGGCTGAGGGCGAAGGTGAGTGAGGGAGGAGGTAAGTAAATGAGGAGGAGGGTGAGGTTGAGGGCGAAGGTGAGTAAGGGAGAAGGTATGCGAGTAAGGAGCTGAGTGAAGTAGGAGGTGGGTGAGGTTGAGGGAGAAGGTGAGTGATTAAGAAGGTAAGTGAGTAAGGAGGAGTATGGGGGCGAAGGTGAGTGAGGGAGGAGGTAAGTGAGTAAGGAGGTAAGTGAGTAAGGAGGAGTATGGGGGCGAAGGTGAGTGAGGGAGGAGGTAAGTGAGTAAGGAGGTAAGTGAGTAAGGAGGAGGGTGAGGTTGAGGGTAAAGGTGATAGAGGGAGGAAGTATGCGAGTAGGAAGCTGAGTGAAGTAGGAGGAGGGTGAGGTTGAGGGCAAAGGTGAGAGAGGGAGGAGGTGTGCAAGTAAGGAGCTGAGTGAAGTAGGAGGTGGGTGAGGTTGAGGGCGAAGGTGAGTGAGGGAGGAGGTAAGTAAATGAGGAGGAGGGCGAAGGTGAGTGAGGGAGGAGGTAAGTAAATGAGGAGGAGGGTGAGGCTGAGGGTGAAGGTGAAGGTGAGAGGGAGGAGGTAAGTAAATGAGGAGGAGGGTGAGGTCGAGGGAGTAGGTGGGTGAGGGTGGAGGTGAGTGAAGTAGGAGGAGGGTGAGGTTAAGGGCGAAGGTGAGTGAGGGAGGAGGTAAGTAAATGAGGAGGAGGGTGAGGTTGAGGGTGAAGGTAAGTGAGGGAGGAGGTAAGTAAGTGAGGAGGAGGGTGAGGGTGAGGCTGAGGGCGAAGGTGAGTGAGGGAGGAGGTAAGTAAATGAGGAGGAGGGTGAGGTCGAGGGAGTAGGCGGGTGGGTCGTGTGTGGTTACTGTGGATTGATCCTGACTGAAGCTGTGCTGAGCTGTGGTCCCAGCCACAGGATGAACTGCTGTGTGTGAGGAATGCTGATCTCTGTGATGTCACTCTGAGGGACCTGGCCGTGTGATGTCGTGCGTGTGAATAAGGAATTAGCAGCAGAGGCATATGTGCTCGTGTTCAGCAGGTGTAGTGCTGTTAATATCATCAATCTCGGCCGTGTGGAGTTTCGAAGTACACACCACACTGAGAAACTTTCTCCCCCTATGGAATCCACTTTTCCCAGCTGCCAGAAAAGCTCGTTTGAGTTCCAGCCTTTTTCTTTGTTACCTGATGATGTCATCTCGTAACAGTCCTTATTGCCCGCCTACAGGCGAGTTCAGTACGCAACCCACAGAGAGCTAAACAAGTGAGCACTCTGACACCCGTCTGCTCCAGTCTGGCTTGTGAAGGTGGCTCTACCCGCTTGTTCTACTGGACTTTCAGAATCGGACGTGAACCTGACGTGAACCATAAACGATAAACATTCAGATCATACAGATACAGACGCAGCTGTCTGAGCTGAGATGGGTTCTAGATGGAAACATTTCAGAAGTAAGATCTGAAAATAATAAGCACAAAGGCCAAAATAATCTGCAGCTCAGTGCTGTCAAAATCAATACGGACCAACGGCAGGAGCTGACAGGCTTCACAGCGACACCGGCAGGATGGCATTAATAGTGATCCTGCTCGGTCGATAATGAAAGGTGAACCAGGAGTGTCATGTACGGACGTAAATGCCACCCGACCAGTATGGACTCTTAAGTCTGTCCCCTAAACGAAAAGAACAAAGAGCAACAGTGAATGTACTCTCATCGTCAACAGAACAGCTGCACCCCGGAGGAATCAGCCGACATGAATGAAACTTGGTGGGTGGGTTTGACATCATGAGACATGCAGATGACTCAAGTTTCCCGCCGGTTGGGCATGTGATGTAAGCAAGGACGGGCATTATCTCTGTACCCGACTGACCCAACAGCCACCATTGTGGACATCCAGTGAGCAGTGGTGTCCTCCATGAGCATCCTGTTAGTGCCAGCACCACTGGCAGACGGCTGCACCACGCAGGACTACATGCACACAGACCGTTACCACGACTGTCCTTAACAACACGTCACCGTCACCAAAGACTGCAGTGGTGTCGTACCAGACTGTCATGGAGTGACTCAGAATGGCAGTGGGTCATCTTCAGTGACGAGTCCCGCTTTTGGCATGGTGGAGACGCCCAACGAATCCGTGTGTGGAGGCACCATGGTCAGCACCAAGATGAACAGTTTGTTGTCACACGTCCAGAAGACCTGGTGTCACTCCACCTCCACCCCTACCGCACCATCTGCAGGAACTGTGTGAGGATGTTCAAGCTGCATGGGATGGATTATCACAGGACACCATCAGGAACCTCTACAGCTCCATACCGAGACGTCTGGCGTGTTGGGTTAGCAAACATGGCGGCCCGACGCCATACTGAGAGACAGACAATAAATATTGATCATATCAGTCTAAATTTATCATCAGTTATTGATCCTGGTCACCTTTATCTTCCTTCCCAACACCACCGCACTCCCACACCTCCTTCTGGGGTGCAGCTATTCCTTGTTGATGAGCATAGCTTTAGGGATTGGTCAACCTGCATGCTCCATCCTGTCAAGGCAGGCACACTCGTTATTAACAGTTCTCTTAAGCTCTCTCCAGTGAAAGGTTCCTTTAGAAGACCTGAAGTGGTTCTTCAGAAGCTTGGATCTGGGGATAGCTGGAATGACGTTAAATGATAAACTTCTGAGAAGGTACCATTCCGCCAGCACTTCTCTCTCACTGCAGTTAAACTGTTTGCGAAGCCAAGGCAGGTGCTTCCTCAGCGCAGCGCTCAAACATGAGCTAACCTCTGTTTACAGCCACTCCAGAGTCTCAAGCATTTACATAAACCATGCACTGGATGGGCCCAAATACAGAGCCCGGTGAATCGGGTGACTCTGGGTGAGTCTGTAGTCACTGGCTTCTCTAATTGGCTTCGTACTGTCTCTCACACACCCCCGGAGATCACATGGAGCTCCCCCCACCAGCAGTGAAGTGCAGCCACAGGTTCCGAGACATATGATGGGGGAGGGGCAGTTCTAGAACCCTATGAAAATCAATACAAATGGCTGCAAGAAGCTGCAATAATAAAATCCATGTCGTAGAGTTAAGGTGGAGAAGCCCAATTGTAAAATCCTCCTCCAGTGTCAGTGTGATAGGGAAAGTTTGGCTAGGGGAAGATACTGATTGGCCCACATGGGGGCTCCAATCACTGGGGTCTTATAGACTGTGGATTCCGCCGGAAATGGTGGCTGGAGCAACGGCAGGAAACTTTGGGGCTTCGAAGATTGAGTTTGGGACTCTTCCAGAGACAGAGGTTGGCTCTCTCTCTCTTCTTCCTTTGGTGGACCTCCTTCCCATCAACTGACAAAAAACCTGAACGCTACCCTAAGTGCAGCTTGAGCTGGCCGACCACAGGCTCATGAACTGAGTTGCCCCCCCACCTTCGAGGTGATTCAAGGACTCGGACAGGTGAGTTGGTCTCTCATTGGGTCCAACCAGTTAGGCACGCACCTCTACGTAGGGTTCATCTGCCCTGATGAAGTGCAACACGTAGGGGCATTGTGTCTCGTTACAGTCAGGGGCAGGATCCTAATTACACCCTAGACAGTTTTTGTGAGTATGACTTTATGTACCATTGGTCCCTGGGCTTGTAACACAGTGTCTATTAAACAGTATCTGCTGCACATAACATCTGGTGCTCACCATATAGTATCTGGTGCTCACCACATAGCGTCTTGTCTAATGTCAGATTGCAGTCACATAGCATCTGGTGCACTCTTAATAGTATCTGTTGCTCCGTTGAGTATTTGGTGCCAACCTTAAAGTATCTGTCGGTCACTATATACTATCTGGTGCTGACCACATCTGTTGCTCACCTGATATTTTCTGTTCTCCGTATTATAACCATTGTTCCCCACATAGTATCTTGTGCACACCTGATAGTATCTGTTACACTGTAACATAACATCTGGTGCTGACCACATAGTATCTGGTGCTCACTACATAGCATCTAGTCTAATGTCAGATTGCCATCTTATAGTGTCTGGTGCACACCTGATAGTATCTGTTGTTTGCCACATAACATCTGGTGCTCACCACATAGTATCTGGTGCTCACCACATAGCATTTAGTCTAATGTCAGATCGCAATCACATAGTATCTGGTGCACACCCGATAGTATCTGTTGTTTGCCACATAACATCTGGTGCTCACCACGTAGTATCTGGTGCTCACCACATAGCGTCTAGTCTAATGTCAGATTGCCATCTTATAGTGTCTGGTGCACACCTGATAGTATCTGTTGTTTGCCACAAACATCTGCCAATATATCTGGTGTTCAACATCTGGAGTCTAATATTCGATCGGAACACATAGTATTGGGTACTCTGCGTGCTCACCACATAATGCAGATCGGAATCACATTAGTCTAACATAGTACTAAGATCGCAATGTCACATATAGTATCTGGTGCACACCTGATAGTATCTGTTGTTTGCCACATAACATCTGGTGCTCACCACGTAGTACCTGGTGCTCACCACGTAGTACCTGGTGCTCACCACATAGCGTCTAGTCTAATGTCAGATCGGAATCACATAGTATTTGGTACTCACCACATAGTATCTGGTGCTCACCACATAGCATCTAGTCTAATGTCAGATTGCCATCTTATAGTATCTGGTGCACACCTGATAGTATCTGTTGTTTGCCACATAACATCTGGTGCTCACCACGTAGTATCTGGTGCTCACCACATAGCGTCTAGTCTAATGTCAGATCGGAATCACATAGTATTTGGTACTCACCACATACTATCTGGTGCTCACCACATATCATCTAGTCTAATGTCAGTCAGTGCACTTTTAATAGTATCTGTATGAGAATGAGTATTTGGTGCACACCTTACAATATCTGTTGCACACCAGATTTATTAATACCTAAACAAACAAATAAACAAGCAAACAAACAAATACCACATCTATAGAAATGTGGACCCAGAGTTCCTGAGTCACCACTTCAAAATGACTGCATAGGTCTTCTGCTAAAATCCCTTGCAGGAAATGAGTCCCAATTTACATCCCAGTTTCAGCTCAAATCTTCCCAGTAATACAAACATTCCCACTAAAATGATCCTACATTTAGAATAAAACTCTAAAAAAGTAAATACACATTAAAACTCGTTCTTTACAGAAATGTGAACGGCTAATAGCAAACGGAGAACATTTCAAAACACGTCTTGTTCCTCCCGAGTTAACTCTCAGACTTCTGATTAGCTGGAACACAACCAGTCCACCTTACTGAATATGACGGAGTCGAAACGAGTCAAAGAGCGAAAGAAAACAAGCGAGAAGTAAGAAAGGAGCAGACGGCTGTGTTCTTTGATCCTTCAGAGCGTTTGAGGATTGGAGTTATTTTCGTCTTCTTCATTAAAGATAGAAAACAAGCAGAGTCCTCCGTGGAAACGTGGAAAACGAAATCCAGGCGCATTTCCAGCGTCAGAATTCACTGCGGGTTCTCCTGAGAGCTCTTCTCCAGTCTGCGGGTGCAAATCACTAAAAGGAATAATGACTCAGGGAATATTCATTACAACGTGTTGTGACAGCAGGTGACAGGTGGGCACTCTCAGGTGGACCACTAGTCAGACACTGCCAGAGCAAAACTCCTCTCCGCCGTACAGAATCCATCATTGTTTTCACATTTTGATCACGTATCTCTCCGTATCGATCGAGGCCTCTGCTGTACTGGGAAGAGGACTGTTGACGCAACCCATCATAGCAAATGCTTTATTTTACCCAAAGGGAATTCTCAAAATTCAGCCAAGCAGATTTCATAAGCAGAAGGTCAAGCTTTGGTGGACTTAACCTGGCAAGCTCTTCATATATTAATCCATATCTTGCAGTCACACTCATCATCAAAAGAACAGCTGCACGAATAGCTGCACACGGAAGGAGTCAACCCACAGCAATGAAGAGATGAAGATGCATGTGACGTAGGCAAGGATGGGCCATATTGCGATTTGCGAACATTCAGTGAGCAGTGGTGTCCTTCATGAGTCATCCTATTGGTGCAGCACCATTGGCAGACGGCTGCACCACGCAGGACTACATGCATGACTGTCCTTAACACCACGTCACGGTCAACAAAGACTGCAGTGGTGTCGTACCAGACTGTCATGGAGTGACTCAGAATGGCAGCGGGTCATCTTCAGTGACGAGTCCCGCTTTAGTCTTGGTGGAGACGCCCAACGAATCCGTGTGTGGAGGCACCGTGGTCAGCACCAAGATGAGCGGCTTGTTCTCACATGTCCAGAAAGCTTTGTGGTACCCCACCTCCACCCCTACCACACCATCTGCAGGTACTGTGTGAGGATGTTCAAGCTGCATGGGATGGATGATCACAGGACACCATTAGGAACCTCCACAGCTCCATACCGAGACGTCTGGCATGTTGCTAACGCAGTGCTTTTGTATGTGTGGCTCAGTATCATTTATTGATCCTTCCCAATATCATTGTAACCCTACACCTCCGTCTGGGTGCAGCTATTCTTTTGATGATGACTGTTTATGACAGCAAGGACTCTCGACCTCTGAAGTTATTTAGAGGGCACAGTCCTGAAACGCACGCTCCTGAGGTCTACAGCACAGCTAACTATCCCATACTGGGTGTGTATGTTTGAGCTGTGCATGCAGATTACTCCTGCTCATGCCCCCAGTGGCTCTCCATCCATGTCAGGGTGAAAAGTGAGGCGCGAGGGTCCGGCTGAATGAATGTTTCATGAACGTGTTGCTCTCCCTCCGTCTCTGACGCAAGGCGCGGGCTGTCTTTCCACCTTCTCCTCATTCCCTTTCCGTAGATGACTAATTTTCCACTGCACTCATTCATGCTCATTCATTCACCGGCTCTCCTAACACTCCTTTCTCTTCGTCCGCCTTTCTCTACGCTGGGACATTTCCTACTCACTACTTTGACTGGGACAAGCCACAAACCCTTCCCCCACCTGTCAACATTAGTGGAGATGTGTATGGCGTTATTAAAAGCTAAGCGATAAGCATTACTAAACAAGGAATCTGGGTCTATGATAATTTCAAGTAAACTCTTAACTAGAAAGTGTTAAATATGTACCTTTAATAAAACACTTCATAAATGGGTTCATCAAGAGCGCATATCAAATTAATGTTAAGTATATAGTGGTAACGTACTATTTATTGAACTCTGCATTTAAAAAGCAGCTCCTAAGAGACACGAGAGACATATGCAGACTCCATTACAATAGGTCAGAAAGAATATTCATTAATTATTAATAATGTTTAATAAAAAAAAAAAAAAAAATTATATTATATAAAATTATTACATATATTGGAAAATAATACTGTGTCACGTCAGCTGGTTTGGCTTACTCTGATGAAACTTCATTCCCAAATTGTTGACGATGTAAAACCCACATGCATGAAGTTCCAATCAGATACACTCTTGGTCACCTGGGTTTTAGCCACAGCTGTCAGCAATCACTTACTTCCTGTATTTAAGCCACACACAAACACTCATGCTTGGCTAAGTTTCGCTAAGCTCCGGTTTGCAACTCTGAGCGTTCTACCTACTACATCTTTGATCTCTGGCTTTGACCTTGTTCTCCCTTTGACCTTGTTCTCCCTTTGACCTCTCCTTTCGTTTTCTCCCTATGGATAAGTTTGCCTGTTGTTAGCTTCTCCGTTATTTGACCCTATTTCTGTCCCTTTGACTTCGCTCATCCTTGCATTCTTGGGATCTCGATCCTCGCCATTATTTTTCGATTTTATGGGTTTGTTTTATTGTTGACTCGGTTTCTGTTTTATCTCATTTCAATAAAGCTCCCTTGTCTTTTAGCCCTACTAACAGCACACCTAGTTCTATTGTTCATGACATACACTCACTAAACTCAACTAAACAACTGAATAAAGGATTAAATGATTCAGTAACTGATAGAAATTATTAAATAGTGTCTATAAATTTCTGTAACAATAAGTTGTTTTGTAAAAACTATGAAGTTATGAATTGCATGGGGTTTATTTATACATTTTATTTATATATTTGTTTATTTTATTTTATGTGAATCTGTGCTTATAAATGTCCCTCCATGAAAAAGCTTTGCCGTTCCGTACAGTTGTATTATCATCCCCCAGCAGTGCTGAAAAGCATCTGCCTTCCTATGACATAACAGTCTACATCAGAATCTCTGAACGCCCTTCAACAACGTCCGCACAACAGCAAGGGCAATCAGCATCAACAGCAGGCATGCCAAGTGTGTGGCAAAAATTGCCACCTCTAAACAACAAACTTGGCAGGTTGCCATAGTGACAGCTTGACAGTATGGCATCGGTATCCAGCGGTCTGAAGTCAATGTCCTCTCCAGGGAGTGATGGACAGCGTTAAGCAGCTGGTCAGAAATGTCTACGGCTACAGTATGGGGTCCTTTAATCACATTCCTAACCACCAACAACACATGTTCCCTCTTTAGGGTTCTAGCATACAGTACTGAGAACGTCGTGTTCAGCTATGCTGCATAACACTAACTTAAACACTAGAATACAGGGGTTCTTCATTAAAGTCAACGGTTCTATAGAAGCATGGTAGAACGATGAACACTCAAAGAACCATTGGTGTATGTCTTCTGATTAATGTAGAATGTGGTAGGGTATCCCAGGGCAGTGTGCCTTTAAGACCAGGCTTGAGAAACCCTGTTCTACAGAACCAAGGTGTGTTCTGCTGTTGGTAAAAGTTTGACATTGACACTACAGAAGAACTCTCTATAGGGATCTATGCAGGTGTCATGCCTGCTGCTTCTCCTCTCACCTCTGATCTCCTGGGCTCCATTTCCCATAACTCACCACCTGATGTCACGTGTCTTGCCTTGCCCAATCACACGCCGTCACCTTGCTCTCGGTCTCCTGAATGCTAATTGGTGTAGCTCAGCGGATAACACCACTGCCCGCCAGAGAGCCACCACCACATGTGGGAGACTGGGGTTTGAATCCCAGTCTGGGTGACTATGCTGTGCTACACCAATAAGAGTCCTTGGGCAAGACTCCTAACACTACGTTGGCCCACCTGTAATATGGTTAACCTTGTAAGTCGCTCTGGATAAGAGCGCCAGCTAAATGGCGAGAGTTCTCTCTCGGTGTTTGATCTTGTTACTCTGGCTTTGACTCTCTTTTACTTCTCTGGTTTATTCCCTCTGGTTCCTCTGCCTGGTTTGATCGTCTGCTTGGTTTGACCCCTGCCTGTTTATTGACTCCGACTCAGTTTAGCCCTCTGGTTGTATTTCCTTGTTCGTGGTGTAGCTGTGTTTCAGTACAGACCTCTCTAAAAAACTGTGTCTTGCTTTTAGTATGGCGTACATCACACTCTGTTTGTCCGTCGTCACAGCAAGGCTGTAAAAAGGTTTCAGTTTCAGTTTCAGAGCTCATTTGTCTCACTTGAATGCTTCGGACCATCCAAGTCAACTCCAATTTTGATATAAGGTAAATAAACATGAGTAAACACAGCTTTAAAAACGTCATTCCATTTATTGAAAAACCCAAATCACCCATGTGATAGAAGTAATTCCCCACCAAACCTAGTAACTGCTTGTGCCACTAATGCAGTAACAAATGCAATCAGACCTTTGTAACTAGGTTTCAAATTGGCTTACACTGGAGGTGAATTCCTATAGAACCTCTTGGTCGCAGAAGTCTTTTCACATTCGCTATCTGGAGGGTTTTTCTGCAGGGCACTACTGGTTGAAGTCTTGCCACAGCATCTGGATGGGATGGAAAGCATGGTTTTCTTTCCTTTGAGATGTTCAGAGGTGGACTTGCTTCTGTGCATCGGATCTTTGTCCGGCTGCAGAACCCAGCTGCACTTTAGCATCAGGTCACAAACTGACAGGCGGTTATAACAAGTCATACCATCATACTACCACCACCATGTTTCACTGCATGTGGCTATTATGGTGCAGTGCAGTGTTGGCTTCACACCAGATGTAACAGGACCCATGTCTTCCACAGCACCCTGTGCTCTCTGATGAAAAAGTAGAGGATGACCAACATCTACATCTATGGCATTTAGCTGACGCTCTTATCCAGAGCGACTTACAAGGTTAATCGTATTACAGGTAGGCCAGTGTAGTGTTAGGAGTCTTGCCCATGGACTTTTATTGATGTAGCACAGCCAAATCACCCAGACCAGGAATCAAACTCCAGTCTCCCACATGGAGACTGTAGCTTTCTAGGGGGCAGTGATGTTATCCGCTGCGCCACACCAACCACCAACACTGCACTGCACAGCAGGAGATGAGCTATCGTCTCTGACTGTACATCATCTACAAGGTGGACCAGCAAGGTAGGAGTGTCTAATAGAGTGGACAGTGAGTGGACACAGTGTTGAAACACTCCAGCAGACCTGACTGACACTACACTAACACACCACCGCCGTATTTTCAGTGTCACTGCAGTGTTGGGAATGATCCATTGCCGTCATTAAATGCTTAAGATGTCCATCACCTCCTCTGTGTAGAATTCTGAGTGAAGCATTTCACATCAAGCCACTCTGAATGACTTCGTCTACAACCTATCGATTCAATTATAGCAGAACCTGAGGAACGCTTTCTTTCAAGACGAGGCTGCATTGTTAGCGTTAGTGTAATCACAGGCCTCTTTTCTGGGCTTCTAAGAGCTATACATGCGGCCGCGCTAGCTCATTTCCAGGCTAATCGCCGCATTGCCCTCGGACATAATCAAAAAGCTTTCAGAATGATTCAGAGGTTCTCACGGACCATACGAACAACACCACAAGACCCTGGCACTGAGGGTATTGAACTTTATTGACTGAGCGGATACCTGCTGAGAGCTGGCTGTAGGAAATATGGTGGCTGCTTGAGTCCAGAAAACAAACACCGCCTTCAGCCGGCTGCACATTTGGTGGATGAGGTCGATGGAATGTACTGCAGAAGGTCAGAATGTTTGAGTATGTGCTACAGACCAGCTAGATATTACACTCACTGGCCACCTTACTGGGAACCTTCCCCTGTAGCTCCACGTTGCTGATGTACAGTTAGGGACCCTCTGCATGTACACAGTTAGGGCATCAGGAAGTCATCCTGGATCATGTGATCAGGGGTCAGTGTGATGATATCAGCTAACCTGGTATATCTCCATGTCTTCTGAAGACGGCCTCTTTGTTGTTTTAAGATTTAAAGACATCTATTATTTTTAGTGACTCCTATTGTGAAGCGTTCCCTTACCTGTCTCCTTATAGGAATGGCGGCGCAGGTCATCTGGCTGCTTTCTCAGTTGGAGTAAACCAGGGTTGCGTTTCCCATACAGCAATGGAGGCTAGCCCTGAAGTAACGGGGAGCTGAGCATTGTTAAACTAACTAACCAAGTGGCCTTACAAACCGGCTGTACCTTGTTCGTACCTCGGTAGTCAGAACCATGTTACTTTGAACCACCATAGTCAGAACCACCATGTTTCCAAAGTTGTTGGTTCCAACTTTCACAACGGGAAACGTGCAAAGACTCAAACTCCTTGTAATATAAGGTCAAAATATGAAAATCAATATACATAATTAATGTATTAGGCTAGTCATATTTGTTCATATTGTAAACAAATAACTTTCCACCACCACTACCATAGCGACACCACTGTCATTGTAATAGAATCAATAATTAAATGCAATTAAACATATATAAATAATAAAAACAATAACAATATTAATATTAATATATATAATATTAATGTTAATATTAATAAATGTAATATCAGTAGGCAAAAATTCTTATAAAAATGCAACTATTAGGTACAGGGAAAATAAAAAGGCCCCCTCAACAGCATGGGAAGGGGAGATGGTTGGATGTAAATGTAAATATAATGACGCTATGTGGAGGACTTTATTTATTTATTTTATTTATTTATTTTATTTTATTTTATTTTACTTTATTTTATTTTGTTTAATTTTATTTAATTTTATTTTATTTTCATTTTCATTTTCATTTTCATTTAATTTAATTTAATTTAATTTAATTTAATTTAATTTAATTTAATTTAATTTAATTTAATTTAATTAATTATTTTTTATTTTTGCAATCATAACAAAAGCTCTCAGTGATTAGAACTGATTTATTAAAGTACTAAAAATGTTATTTCGTTTAATGATGTGGAAACAGGTTCTTTGGTGCAGGTGACAGGATGTACAGTACCACAATGCCTAAGCTGAGCTGCTGGGCCACCAGGTTTGCCTTTTCCCCATCAGTTTACCAGGAAACAGGATTCATATGCCGGCATTCCAAGATGACAGTTCTTGCTTTCACAGGGCTGCAAATGTGACCGATTGGCATGATGGACATTCAGGAGCATTCACACATCTGGAAAGTCTTGAGCAATCCCCAGATTTGAGTCCTTCTTGAAAACCTGTAGGACTACCTGGAACACCAAACGCCAGGAACGGCATCCACCAAATCTGGCCCAACTGTTCGGCTAAACACTGATGTGGCCTACATCCAGGAACTTGTCCGGTCCATGGCAAATCCAATCACATCCCTGTTACTGGTGCTGGTGGAGGTGTTGCATGCTATTAGGTACCCTGGAAACGAATGTTTTGTCGGGTGAGCTGGTTTGGCGGATGCGAGTGCTCCTGTTTTGGACTGAGCACTTCAGTCCTCATAGGCTATTTCCTGGTTGATTGCTCATCCGGCCCGCTGACTACTTTTAGCTACCCTGGCACTGCTACCAAACTCCCAGAAATTGGTTTTTAACTTATTTTGGAAAAAGTGGCATGCATGTGACGTTCTGCTGCCTTCCCTAGAGGAACACTCGGCCCGATGACGAGATTATGCGCCTGCTATGTAATCAGCCGTCGATCAGCCCAAGTCACTATAGTGATCTGTGTTTATTTACCAGCAGCAAATGATGGCTTTCACGTCCTTTAAACGATTCCGACGCCGCACTTGTGTGTTTCCATAGCGGGGCTAATTGGCTATTTAAAGCCTGGGTGAATAACAGAAGCATAAAGCCCATTATCTCTCTTTCTCGCCCTCTCTTTCTCTCCGTCAGCTCTTTACTTGGTTTCTGAGAGGTTTTGGAAGGGCCTAGCTTTCGGTGAAACACCAAGGGGTAAAGGTTTTCAAGGTAAACAGGTCATCGCTTTCTGTATTGACCTGAATACTGCTAAAGTATTGATGGTAAATAATTTTAAATGGCAATTTTAATTTAATACACTCGTCATCCAAATAATAGCTGCACCCAGAAAGAATCAACCGACAGGAATGAAACTTGGTGGGTTGGTTTGACATCATGAGACATGCTAATGATTCAAGTTTCACGCTCGGTCGTGGATGTGACGGAAGCAAGGACAGGCCTTATTGCTGTACCTGACTGACCCAACAGCCACCACTGTCAGCCATTCAGCGATGTCCTCCATGAGTCATCCCCAGCACCATTGGCAGAAGTTCCTGGACGTGCTGTTCCACTGCTGGGAGGCGCTACGAGTCAGCCTCATAGCTTGGCTGCTCTGCATAGCTGAGCCTCCAACAACAATGTAGCCAGTAGTGGGACAGCGCAGCTTTCTGGGGAACTCTGTGTTTGGGATCATGTACTATAGGTGTCAGCCAACTACCGTAACCGTACCGTAGGCTTGTTCACCGGAGTTGTTTTATGTTCTGCATTTCAGAAGTAAAGGCTTTCAGTGCCTCTTGTTTCCACTGTCAGAGGAAGCTACTCCTTCAGTCTTGTGTGAGGCTGGAGCTTCTCCATCACTTCACCAGGGCTGAGAGCGGAAGTGTGTAATTATACGTTTTTACAGGGCGTCCTTTCACTTTATTGACTTCATGGACATGTTGTTGACGTTCCCCTTCGTCTTGTTTGTCAACGTGCCGTCTTCTTTTCCAGACTACCAATTATCTTTTTTTCTCCCGGCAGCATATCAACAAACTCAGCCAATAAAATGAAATATGTAAACAGACTCTGCCCCCACTACCTTGCGCATCTAGTGACTTTATGAGCTCCACCTAGCTCATATGGCCCCTACCACAACTACAGCCCATCTGTCGCTCCAGTTTATTATCCTCCCTTCAGCGACGGGTGGTTTCTGACCGACTGACCCATGTTATCCAGAGATTATTTGGGTGGTGGCCTGCTCTTAACCTACTTAACACTGACATATGATAGGGTGTGACTCTGTATCAGGTCTGGCTGGGGTTTGTAACACACTCCACGACATCCTGGCTGAGTCCAAAGAAGAGGGGGTTGGTGGTGGTATCATATCTGGCTTAATCCACCACACCATGTGGGAGATTGGGGTTTGATTCCTGACCTGGGTGACCGCACTGAGCTACACCAATAACAGTCCTTGGGCAAGGCTCCTAACACCACACTGGCCCACCTGTAATATGATTAACCTTGTAAGTCGCTCTGGATAAGAGCCTAAGCTCAATGCCGTAAATGTAAATCACTCTTTCACATATAATGATGGCTTCTGTCAGGGACAAAGACCTCGGGGCGGCGTAAGGCCGGCCCAGGGCTAAAAGTCAATTTGGTTTTATTACACAATGAGACAATCCAGCTAAGCAGCAACACACAGTACAACATAAGGGGCAAGGCAAAAGTCAGGTAGTCAGGGACAGGCAGAGTTCAGAACCAGGAGAGACAAGCAACGGAGACAACCAAGTTGAGAGGATAAGGCTAGGAGAATCGTCAGAAGACGAGAACGAAGGTCGGGAGCCAAAGAGTGAGAATGATACAGACAGGAAGCAAAAGAGAAGGTCAGGGACGAGAAGGGCTCAAAACCGGAATAGCAGATACACAAGGAAACCGCTCAGAACTTCAAACGATAGTTTGGCAAAGCTTCACAAAAGTGGAAGTGGCCAAGAGCGGTATAAATAGGAGGGCTTAATTGACTTCAGCTGCTACTAAAACTCCGGTGATGGAGAGCGGAGTGGATAGAACACGTGTGTGGCGTCATGGAGCGTTGCCCTCTGAGAAGTTGAGTCTGGAGAGACACGAGAGCAGGGAAGACCCGGAAGTGGGCCAGCTTCGCATTGCCCATATTACTGTGCAGCTCCGAGCTTCAGTCTTACTACTCTAGATAATGAATTGATAACGTTAGCTGAGATGAACTTCAGGCTACTACACTGTATAGGATTCAAGGAGACTGTCATTCGCATCACATGTGGTACATGGTTGGCGTAGCTCAGCGGATAACACCCCTACCCACCAAGTAGCCACCACCACACGTGGGAGACTGGGGTTCAAATCCCGGTCTGGGTAACTATGCTGTGCTACACCAATGCTGTACGTCCTTGGGGAAGACTCCTAACACTACATTGGCCTTCCTGTAATGTGATTAACCTTGTAAGTCCTCTGCATAAGAGCGTCAGCTAAATGCCGTAAACGTAGACCAGGGTGGGTTATAAAAAAAAAAAAATGTACATGGGGTGGAACGAAATTGTAGGACCCAGTTAATCTCTGCAGCCTCCTGCCTGAGGGGAGTGGGACAAAAAGTGGGTGAGTGGGGTCCTTTGTTATGCAGGTAGCCCTCTTCCTGCATCTGGAGGTGTAGATGTCCGTGGTGGTGGGGAGGCTGACCCCGACAGCCTGTGCAGCCTTCAACACCCTCTGTATAGTCTCCTATAGGAATGCACTTTACCTGAAACAAGCATTTTAATGTAGCTCAGATGAACAAACGCCGTAACGAGACTTTGTTGGGTTTGTTTATGATGGTTTGGTTATGCTGATTGTGGATGTTGAGTTTACTGACATAGACTGTAGACTGTACCACAGCGGTCCGAGGGTTACATTCAGAACTCCACCACTATGGTACAGTACTGGTTTCAGGTAAGGCCCTACAAAGTGCATATCTCATAATACGTCTCGAAAGGGTCTTTATATTGTGTTTACTTGGTTTATTTCGTGAAACTGGCGCCATATTAAGTAGCTTAGAGGCTTAATAATGCTGAATATGCAATGGAAGAGCCATTGTAGCAGGATATCGTTGTGAGATGTTATTAAAGTCCATGACAACAGAGCCCACCAGAGACAACAAAGGGGAAACAGAGAACTCAGATGATTAGGAACTAGAAAGAGCTGGACAACAAACGGATGGAACAAGCCATGAGCAGAGGACCAGAAGTGGGAACTGGGTTTTTCCACTTCACCCGAATACTTGAGTCCACACCCAGGATGGATTCTAGTTTGATTTCGGGGAGGGGCTCATTATCACTGGTTTGGTTTCACACACCAGAGCTCCACTCATCTAAACCGTCTGGATCGACTACGCGACTCCATCACTGTTTCTGCGGTACACAGTGGTAGGAGGACGCTTCATGCATGGCATTTCACTGTGCATGTTCTGGTACCAGCGCTAGACGTGTTCACACACTTGCTTCACCATGGTGAGCAAAATTACAGTTTCTGTCAGCTTCGTGGTAGGGATGGAGGTAGAGTGACACCAGGCCTTCTGGGCATCACTGAGTCGCCCCATGGCAGTCTGGCACGACACCATTGCAGAACACTGATGTGGTGCTAAGGGCAGTCATCGCAACGGCCTGGTGCGCCATCCAGTCGTCTGCCAATGGTGCCGGCACTAACAGCATGGCTCATGGAGAGATCACTACTTGCTGAATATCCGCAATGGAGGGCTGTTGGGTCAGTCAGGTACAGCGATAAGACCTGTCTTGAATCATTCGCCCTTTTCACGGTGTCAAACTCACCCACCAAGTTTCAGTCCTGTTGGTTGATTCCTTCTGGGTGGAGCTATTGGTGCTGCTATTCAGACCACCTACTTTTAGCCCTCCTTCTAAAGCCACTCCACCAAGAGCACATGAACGCACACAGGCCCCTAGATCTCTAGATTTGAGGGCTTGTATACAGCTTTTGGATCGGATGCACGGATTCCCAGTAGGAAGGAATTTTTTCGGAATTTTTTCCCCATAAAGATTGAATGGGATCAAAAAACACGTGCCTATCTAACCCACTTCCGCTCGACCTAGAGACACCAAATCGGATACACTGGCTCGGGACGAAGCACGAATTCAGTGATGGATTGACCCGCACTCGTTCGTTTCTCTTTCTTTTCGCATCCCTTTTTCCTCCCATAGAGAATGAATGGGATGGAAAATTGTTAGCGTACGTACTCTACTCCCGCTCGACCTAGAGACTCCAAATTGGATACAATGGCTCGAGGCGAAGCCCCAAACAGGCATTCAGTGTTGGATTGACCCGCACTCGTTCGCTTCTCCTTTTTTTCCGCATCCCTCAATCCTCCAACAGAGTCCCAGTCATTTTTGGACCCACCCAAAGCCAGCTGTTTCGTTAGCCCGAGAGGTGCAATACTTCACATACACACTAAGGGGAGGTCCCTAAGTACTAGTGCACAGCCATACTGACCCGCAGTCGTCTATCTGTCGTTGATTCATCACTCGTTCCTCCCATAGAGTCCCAGTCATTTTCAGCTCAAACCAAACCCGGCTGTTTCCTTCGCTCGTGAGCTGCCAAGCTTTACGTATTCACTAAGGGCAGGCCCCCAGACGCGAATCCACAGTCATACCAACCCGCACTCATTTACTCATCCCTCGTTCCTCATTAAGCAAGCTGCGCAACCAACTTGGTCAAAACTGGGCCCGAGCAGGTTATTCTGCGGAACGAAAGCATGGCACAGGGGTTTCAGTCGTTGAGTTCTGTGAACGTGAGCTCACTATAAGAATCCTATTTAAGCAATTGAGAAAGACTGCAGTGCAACGAGCAATAAAAGCTGAGCTGTGATATCTAGACATAAATCAGCATAAATATGATTTATGCTGTGGTGTTCAGTGGATGTAGAGCACATTCACTTCGAGCTGTGATACAGGATCAACAGTGGAAGTGCTGATGTCAACACTTCAGTGGAGCTGAGGCAAGACTGTAGGATCTGACATAAAGCAGAAAGCACAACTGCTCGAGTGGGCTCAGAGACAAGCCAGACAGGCGAGATGTATACCTCGGAGGACAGGAGGAAAGAGGGAGGAGAAGGAGGGTAATAAAAAAGTCTTGCTGTATAAGAATGCCTCCTAAGAGTGTGCAGGGACGCAATGGGGTGCTAAGGCTAACCTTGTATGTGTGTGTGTATGTGTCTGTATGTGTGTGTGTGTGTGTGTGTATGTGTGTGTCTGTGTATGTGTATGTGTATGTGTGTGTGTATGTGTTTGTGTGTGTGTCTGTGTGTGTGTGTGTTTGTGTGTGTATGTGTTTGTGTGTGTGTGTGTGTGTTTGTGTGTATGTGTGTTTGTGTATGTGTTTGTTGTGCGGTTTGATGGCTGTAGGTCAAAGGAAACAATAGGGCTTGACTGGGCATGAAAATAAATAGGACTCTATGGGAGGAAAGAGTGATGGGTGTGGGAGGGATAAACAGGCGAGTGCAGAGTGGACCCACATTGAATGTGAGCTTGGGGGTATGCGCTGAGAAAAGGTGTCCGTAAGTCGAGTAGAAGTACGGTAGATCGATGTGTACTTTTCAAACCCATTCATTTCTAAAAAGATCATCCAAGCCAAGAAGCTTTAAACAAGCTCCCCTTTCCTGATCAGAACGAATATATTGGAGCTGGAACAGTGTCGATATCTCTAACTAGTCAGCTAACAAAACACGTGTACCAAGAGGAAGGTGAAGAAGAAGAAGGAAAAGAAGAGGAAAAAAAAGATAGCAGTGTTGCACAATGCGCAATCTCTAATAATGAGTCAAAACCTTAAACACGGCTACTCATAGAAGGTTCTCCTTATGTTTAAGAAGACCATAAACTATAAAACAGCACTCATGGAATTATGCAGTCCACCTTAAAAACTTCCAGTATGGAGGATGA
>JAMWET010000826.1:160000-162500 GCA_024036415.1 Prochilodus magdalenae | reverse complement strand
TCGAAGTAATAGTGCAGTACTAAAATCATAATAGTAGTAGTAGTAGTAGAAGTAGCAGTGAAAACGCTGATATTAGTATCAGCCAAATGATTATTAGTAGTGGTAAAAGTAATAGTATGGTACTAAAAACAGTGATAACAGTGAGGCTAGCAGTAGAAGTAGAAGCAGTGAGAATAACACCAGCAGTAGTATCAGATAAAGCTTTATTAGTAGTAGTAACAGTAATAACATGGTAATAAAACAGTAGTAACTGTATAGTAGTGGTCGAAGCAGAGGTAGGTTAATATGTAGCAGTAATAGCTCCTCATATCCTCGTTTTTATAAAGGCGTCTGTGTGGATGATGATTTGAGTGTCTGACTGCAGTCCCATAAGCTTTATGAGGGACTCTATATTAAAACCCTCAGAGGAGATATGAGTGTGTAGGTGGTGGTACTTCAGTACGACACACGCACACACACGCACGCACACTCGTTCACAAACAGAGAAAACAGACAGCGCGTCCACTTGACGGCGAAGATGAGTGTTTAATTACACAAGATCTGGAACAATAGGTGATTGGGTACCTGTCTGAAAATAGCCCAGGCGAAATGATACAGTCTAGCAGAGTACATTGTATTACAGACTGATCACTTCTGCTTCAGAGATCTCACACGATGGCTCATCTAGACAATCCTGTACCGTATATAAGCCACACGAACTGTGTGTGGCCTTTATTAGTGACCTCACGAAATGTCCTTTCAGTGCATCACATAGACGTGTATACTGTGGTATTAATAAGGCAGTGCTACATGAACGAGTGGTGCAATCCGACAAAACCTTTATGGTTTATTGTAATAACCTTACAGTACAGAGTGGAATTATTGAAGAACATTTATCAAACATTTTATTCAACATTCCATAAACGTATGAGGACCAAACAGCTTATTACATTATAATTACATTGTAATTAAGTGATAATTAATATGCTGCATTATTTATAGCACTTTACAGTCTAGCTACCTGCTGCTGGATTTGATTGCCACATTTTAATTGTGCAGGAATCTGGAAAATTCTTTTATCATTGAATTTTTTATCATTTTTGGAAACATTCTGAACATACTCGACTGTTCTTGTCATATAATCCAATAATTATATATGTAGGTAAACGACGTCAAAGCAGATGTTAATGATTTGGCTAAAAGGAGGGACTGCATGTGGGCGTGGCCAAAGACCATAGTGTGAAGGAAGTAGCTGAATCTGCAGGTGTATGGAAGCGTTCGCTCATACGGGTCTACCAGCAGTGGCTACAATCCCAGTCTACAGGGAATTCTCCTCAGAGTTGTCCCAGGGAAGACATCCACCAAATCTGGCCCAATTGACCAATGCTTTGATGTAGAGTGGTTGAACGTTGATGTGGCTACATCCAGAAACTTGTCCAGTAGATGCCCAATCCAGTCACAGCTGTTACTGGTGGTGGTGGAGGTTTTTTGATCTAGTGAGTCTATAGTCTGTATATCCTCGACACCTTCAACAGTCAACCGGACAAGTCAATCTATTGAGACAGATGGTCCTCCAGACCCCCACTACTCAACTGCTATTGTCTGATGGTGGGAAATCTCAAAAGCTCATCAGGCAGGTCGATCCTTTTTTGACTGTGTGAGGACCATTACGCGAAATTACTTCCAAAATGCCTCAGTAGGTGTCCTTTTATCGCTTAGCGGCTCTCACCGAAGGGTTTCGACCACAGCGATAAGACTTTCAGGGAGCAGGAGTCTAATTCTTTATGGATTTCTGAGCCCATCGGAGAAAAACACCAACGTTAACCGCTTTGGACCCCCATTAATGTCACGGGTAAAACCGCAACAATGACTGTGCTGTTAGGCTGTACTTTTCCCTTACGCTGACATTTTAACTGTCTATTACGCTGACATTTTAACTGTCTGGTCCTGCGGCTTTGAAAGCACTTTGCGAGCCCTGCAGATGAATTATAGCTCTTAGCATATAAGCAGACACAGTAAGACGTCCAGCGTCCCTGACAGGTAAGCGAGGAAACGTAATGATCATTAAGTGCGACTGTAACATGAACTTGTCTGTGTTTCATTTTTAGAGTCTGTCCATCCAGACCATAAACAACTGCTGCATGCCAGAAGCTCCACATGGTGTAAAATAGTTATGCTAATCAAATAGGAATCTCTCTCTGAACAAAATTATAAGTTTATAGGTTTATAGTAAAACTTTGGAATTCCTAGATTACAGTGGGGCTAAGTGGGGGTATTGGGGGTTGATGGACAGTGCAGGGCGGCAGTGACCCAAAGCGTATTGTAGAGAGAAGTGGAATGGCATGCAAGCAAGTCACATCACCTTAGTTCAATCAAACCAAATCATTTCAGATGAATAGGAATTTCATATTTCCATTTTTGTCTCTACCAAAACAATCATAACAGGGACTGATGTAGGTGCAAAATCCCAAAAATGCTAGCCAGTATATGACTAGCACACACAGCTTTGAACATGTGTGTG
>JAMWET010000826.1:150000-155000 GCA_024036415.1 Prochilodus magdalenae | reverse complement strand
GTGCGTCAGGGAGACAGCCTCCTCTCTGTAGACCTCCTCACTGTTATTGGAGATCAATGTTACAATGACATTGGAGCTGTGTCAGGCTGGGTAATTTTGGGTGTATAAGGAGGAGAGGGCTGAGCACATAGCTCCGGTGCTAAAGGTCAGTGAGGAGGAGGTGATGCTGCAGGTGTTTCAATTAAGAGATGGGATTGGAAGTGTGAGCTTCACAGGGGCTTTGCCCATTAAGTACAGGCAGCACACACAGCATGCTCACTGACCAATCTGTTCTTCTTAAGGAAGGTTAGTGCAGACCATGCCTTGATCCAAACAACTTTCAGAGGACCGCAGAGGAGGTTATAGGGAGGCATGACACTGGCTACAAACGGGCCACAAGAGCAATACTAATGTGACACAACCAGGGACAGGCCTTGATGCTGTACCTGACTCACCCAACAGCCACAACTCCAGATCATTCATGAGTCATCCTGTTAGCGCCAGCACCGTTGGAAGACGGCTGCACCACGCCGGATGACATTCACACAGAGATTACGACTGCTGCCCTTAACACCAAGTCAACGTCACCAAAGACCGCAATGGTGTCATACAAGACTATCACGGAGTGACTCAGAATGGCAGCAGGTAGGGTTGCCACCCGTCCCGTAAAATACGGAATCACCCTTTATTTGGCAAATAAATGTCCATAATTTTGTTCCGTATTTCCATAAATGTCGCTAAATTTGTTCTGTATTTCTGTAAATGTCCGTAAATTTGTTCTGTATTTCTGTAAATGTCCATAAATTTGTTCCGTATTTCCGTAAATGTTCGTAAATGTGTTCCGTATTTCCGTAAATGTCGATAAATTTGTTCCGTATTTCTGTAAATGTCTGTAAATTTGTTCCGTATTTCCGTAAATGTTTGTAAATTTGTTCTGTATTTCCGTAAATGTCCATAAATTTGTTCCGTATTTCTGTAAATGTTCGTAAATGTGTTCCGTATTTCCGTAAATGTTTGTAAATTTGTTCCGTATTTCCGTAAATGTCGATACATTTTTTCCGTATTTCTGTAAATGTCTGTAAATTTGTTCCGTATTTCTGTAAATGTCCGTAAATTTGTTCCGTATTTCCGTAAATGTCGGTAAATTTGTTCCGTATTTCCGTAAATGTTCGTAAATTTGTTACATATTTCCAAAAATGTCCATAAATTTGTTCTGTATTTCTGTAAATGTCCGTAAATTTGTTCCGTATTTCTGTAAATTTGTTCCGTATTTCTGTAAATGTTCGTAAATTTGTTCCGTATTTCTGTAAAGGTCCATAAGTTTGTTCCGTATTTCCGTAAATGTCCGATTTACATGTCTGTCACACACGCACATGAATGATCACCATACACCCACCACCAAAATACGGGACGCGGCTGGTTCCGTATAACTGTAAATGTCCGACAAACGCAGGTGTCACACATGATTGATCAGACCCAATTAAGCCCCCGCCCCCTGAAATTAGATAGAATACTGGACGCAATTTCGAAGACATGTCACTCACACATGACCACGCCCCCGTCCTTTATTTTCATTTCCAAAAGGTGGCAGCCCTAGCAACAGGTCACCTTCTGTAACGAGTCCCACTTTTGTCTTGGTGGAGACACCCAACGAATCTGTGTGTGGAGGCACTGTGGTCAGCAACAAGATGAATGGTCTGTTTTCACATGTCCAGAAGGCCTGGTGTCCCTCCACCTCCACCCCTACCGCACCATCTGCAGGAACTGTGTGAGGATGTTCAAGCTGCATGGGATGGATTATCACAGGACACCATTAGGAACCTCTACAGCGACGTCTGGAGTGTTGGGTTAGCAAACATGACGGCCCATCGCCACACCGAGAGACAGACTTCTGTTTGTGTAGCTCAATAAATATTAATCATATCAGTCTATATTTATTATCAGTTATTGATCCTGGTCACCTTTATCTTCCTTCCCAGCAGCACTGCACTCCCACACCTCCTTCTGGGTGCAGCTGTTTGACGATGGATGTAAATTCAGTGGTTCTTGCCTGGATCTAGTCTGATTATTTGCACTTGATGATGACACTACGATATGAGCACACATGGGATCCATTCAAAAGGTACAAGAGGAAGAACAGATCACTGTGGTGATAAAGAAGTTCTCCTGGCTGCTACAGCCGTCCCCATGCTACCAAGGACCCTGTTGTGGGCAAGATGATGGATACTGGAAGTGATGAAGCTGCACCTGAGCTAAAATAAAAAGTTTGTGTGTGTGACGTCGATTGCCATCCAGTGTGAGATTCATCATGTGGTCAAAAAGTGGTCTTCACCTCATTAACAAGTGAAGGAAGATGGAGGAATAACAGCCAAAGCTTTAGATGAGACAGCCCTGGAGGAGTGTTTAAAACTGTGGGGACATTACATAGACACCAACCTTGACCTAAACTTTAACCTTTGACCTCAACCTTACACCAACTCTAACCCCAAGACCAACCCTAACTTTACCTTAACCTTAACCTAATCCCGACCTTACCCCTGCCCTTATCCTATCTTTACCCTTATCCTTAGCCTAAGTTACCCTAACCCAACTTTACCCTTACCCTAACCTTGACCTTACCCTAATCCTAACCTTTGCCCTGACCTAACCTTAACTCAAACTTTAACCCAACCTTACCCTAAACTTGACCTTACTTTAACCATAAACTTTGCCCTAACCTTACTCTTACTCTAACTTTAACCCAACCTTACCCTTACCCTAACCTTGACCTTACCCTAACCTTTGCCCTAACCTTACCCTAAACTTGACCTTACTTTAACCCTAAACCTTGCCCTAACCTTACTCTTACTCTAACTTTAAGCCAACCTCACCCTTACCCTAACCTTATCCTAACCTTGCCTTAACCTTACCCTTACCCTAACTTTAACCCAACCTTACCCTTACCCTAACCCTAACCTTACCCTAACCTTTGCCCTAACCTAACCCTAAACTTGACCTTACTTTAACCCTAAACTTTGCCCTAACCTTACTCTTACTCTAACTTTAAGCCAACCTCACCCTTACCCTAACCTTGACCTTATCCTAACCTTGCCCTAACCTTACTCTTACTCTAACTTTAACCCAACCTCACCCTTACCCTAACTCAACCTTACCCTAATCCTAACCTTTGCACAAACCTTTCCCTTGCTCTAACCCAACCTTACCCTTACCCTAACCTTGACCTTACCCTAACCCTAACTTCTGCCCTAACCTTACCCTAACTCTAACCCAACCTTACCCCGACCTTGACCTTACCCTAACTCTTACCTTTGCTATAACCTTACCTTAACTCTAACTCTAAAACAACCTTACCTTTATCCTTACCCTATCCTAACCTAATCTTACCTCAATTCTAATCCTTAGCCTAATGTTATCCTGTTCCTTATCCTGACCTTTGCCCTCTATCCTTAATCTTATTCTAACCCTAACCCAACAATAGCCTTACCCTTACTTTGGCCTTACCCTAAACCCTACCCCAACCTTACCCTTATCCATAACCCTAACCTTACCCTAACCTTTGCCCTAACCTTACCCTAAACTTGGCCTTACTTTAACCCTAAACCTTGCCCTAACCTTACTCTTACTCTAACTTTAACCCAACCTCACCCTTACCCTAACTCGACCTTACCCTAATCCTAACCTTTGTACAAACCTTTCCCTTGCTCTAACTCAACCTTACCCTTACCCTAACTCGACTTTACCCTAATCCTAACCTTTGCGCAAACCTTTCCCTTGCTCTAACCCAACCATACCCTTACCCTGACCCTGACCTTTCCCTAACCCTAACTTTTGCCCTAACCTTACCCTAACTCTAACCCAACCTTACCCCGACCTTGGCCTTACCCTAACTCTTACCTTTGCCATAACCTTACCTTAACTCTTTATCCTTACCCTATCCTATCCTAACCTAATCTTACCTAACTCAATTCTAATCCTTAACCTAATTTTACCCTGTTCCTTATCCTGACCTTTGCCCTCTATCCTTAACCTTATTCTAACCCTAACCCAACAATACCCTTACCCTTACTTTGACATTACCCTAGCCCTTCCCCAAACTTACCCTTATCCATAACCCTAACCCTGACCTTACCCTGACCTTACCCTAACCCTAACCTAACCCTAACCTAACCCTAACCTTGACCTTACCCTAACCCTAACTCTCGCTCTAATTGTTCGTACTCTAATTAGAATGAAATTTAAAATTCTATGTTCTGGAATGTTGGGACGGTATGTGACAGTCTTGTTTACAGTCTTGCTGCTCTGCTGCTGTATGTGGGAATGGACAGTGTGTGAACTGTACTGGTTACACGGCCACACTACTCACAACCTCACAAAAACAGAACAGGCCTCCAGCCAATCAAGAACGTGTTTGCCTATCGGGGAAAATCATATAAAATGGCGCCTGTGCAAAAGTAATGGCACACTTCATATTTTATGTGTAACGTTTTTATTGAGCAAATACATAGAGATTGTCTGAAATTGAGCTGGGAAACAGAAGAATGCCATGCTGGATGTGTTCACCTCTTTTCACCTCACAAGCATGCCAGGAGCGTTCACACTCTTGCATATGAGTGTATGTTTATATCACCATATCACCATTTTCTACAGTGTCTGGCTAATCTGCACGTTTGGCTGTGGGCCAGGAAATCAATTAAATAAGCAAGATTAAATACAACCCGCTAAACTGAATCAACAATTAGACCAAACTCATTTAAGCTTATCATTAAGGAGTTAGCCGTTTGCTAATCTTGGCCTGTTAACCCCCATTCAAAAGCCTGGACTGGAAGATTCGGCTGGATTGATTGATGAAGTTTGGTTGATAAGGTAACAAATACAAGCAGCAAGTAAACACAAATATATAAATTACCTAATTATGTAATAGAAAGAGCACTAGAGATCTGATGGACGAATTGTTTCCCATTATTACACTATTGAAGGCCCCAGGTTTGTGAATACGTTCTGCAGGAGTGAAGGGAGCCTCC